>MU226363.1:2722271-2733808 GCA_018584345.1 Thuja plicata | reverse complement strand
TTAGGGCTTTCTTTTCTGAAGTAAGACATCTGATCTACCTTAAGCTGTTAGGCTTCTTCTCCAAGGCACTTGGCTCTGATACCAATTGTTAGAATAGTCCCAAAGGATAACTAAGAGGGGGGGGGTGGTGAATCAGTTATCAATAAATCTAATTCTTTCCTTCTTTAACTTCATAATACAACAAAGTAAATGCTTAATTAGATAACATAGTACACAACACACAATTTGATTATGGGGAAACCAAATGGTAAAAACCCTGATGGGAATTAGCATCCACAATGAACTATACTTGTTTATAGTAATCCCTCTTAGAAGATATTTCAACCCTATTAGGAGTTGTACTTTACAATGCAATAAGTATAGTGACCTGGTTAAGAGTCGAACCCTGTTAGGAGTCTTTTACAAATAACCTTGTTAGGGGTGGTGGACTCACTATCCAAAAGCTCACTGCTTGATGGTGAAGGCTACAACCTTCTGTATAACAGATATGCACTATATCTGATGATGAACTGTAGAGTAGACCTATTTTCTTGATCAGTTCTAGTGTATTACAATATTTCACTTCTTCTTCACATAGAATCTTGATGAATGAAGCAACTCTGATAATTTGCTCTGTACATCTTTCTTCTCTTTTCGTATCATTCACACTTGGCGTATCACAATTGACTTGCTATAAGTATCTTTCTCAAAGTATGAGATCATGGGACCTATAAGACAACTCTTCATAACATCCTTGTCATCTCTACTAAGCACACAAGCATAACTACAACCACGCAAGTATAAACTAAATAGACACGATGCTTTACTATGTCGGCCTCACCAAATTAACTCTAACTTTTCGATCTTATTGAAACACGTTTGGCACCTTGAGATGAATAACATCAACTCATAACTAATCATGAATATACACACGCATATCCTGAAGATAGGCACAACTCAAGAAATACGGTACATACGTCAGCTCTGAATAGATGCTCTTCTAGAACTGTAACGACCAATAATAGAATTACACAACTTGACTAAAACATCATATCTGGATCTGCATGTATGAACATAACATAATAAACATGTCAACAAAATGTATCTAACCACGCAAGTCTTCATGTCATTATTCTGATAAGTACATACAGAATTACTACTGTGTATTATATGTTGTCATCAATGACAAACATACAATCAATCAACTGCTCAGAATCAAATCTCCAACAGAAACTTGTATGCATTAGAGTAAATCCACTAAGTGAAGAATGAGCAACCTGTTAGAATAAGTGGGGGAATGAGTCAGTTAGAATGAGTTTCCTCACAAATTATCCTACAGTCCCAAATTTCTCCAGATTTATATCAAAACAAATTCAATCATATAATTCAACTCGGTGAAAATGTATTATGTAAACTTAAACGTTCATCAATAGTGTTTACCGAGTATTATTAAATTAATACTGTGATTACCGATCTAGGTCAATAAAGTAAAGTGTAAAGTAAAATAACAATCCACAACATTCATGCACATTGACACCTAGATTTTTAACGTGGAAACCCTACTAAGGGAAAAACCACCTGGGACCAGTAACCCAAAATATTTTCACTCTTCTGAAGTAAGCTCAGTGAAGAGCCAACCATGTTAAAGGTTACAATGCACACTGTTAAATGTGATCTTGTTAGAGGATTTAAAACTAATAGTTCTCTCTTGACCATGCATTCACTATGGGGTCAACAAGAAAACAATCAACATTCTCTGAATGTTATAATAAGGATTCACTATCCCACTCAGTTAAGAGATTTATCTATAACAATGGTTAAACTGATTAGTAATGATCTAATTCAAATACAACTTTGATTTGCAGATATTTGGATCTATTCAAAGTACATAATACCTCTGATCATTTTTTTCACTTCAGTTCATCTCATTCTTCATACTTGTTCTACTCGTTAATCCTCTTTCCTCTATTTTCTCAGTTATGTCTGCAGAATAATGCTCATTTTTGTCTTTAACCATTTTGATCAATCATGCATAAATTTACATGTACGCTTGCATCATGACATCATAATTCATAATGAATCTCTTGTCTCTTATATAGACATCATGTATCATTTAATTTTCATCCTTCATATCTTGCTGCTTAGTCTCCATCGTTCATTTTCCTGCTTGATCCTTCCTTGGTAGTTGTGTTAAAAACATGTTTCAATCTTTGTCGTCCGATCTTCCTTGAATTTTTATAACCGTTTGATCAAATAACAAACTTTATCTTTTACCTTGAAATCATCAATTGCCAGATCAGCATCCCAGTCGACCTCAATTAGAATTAATTGCTCGGTCTTAGTATTAATTGTGTTGTGTCAATAATCCCTTGCTCGGTTATCACCGTGCTCTGTATACGCTACAATTTACTCAGTGTTCTCTGTCACTCGGTGTATACAAAAATCTTCATTTACTAACCACATAAACATTGTTTTTTCCACATCTTCAATTCATAACAAAAAAATTATACCATAATAATACTCAAATAAGTTGACATCAATGAAAATACATTAACTGATAATGTTTATCATCACTTCTGCAACTTGGTTGAATATCAACAAATGACTTCAAACATATAATCATTTGTAGTTCATCAATCTCTCCCTTTGGCATTGATGGCAACACAATATGAAATATGCAGTATAAAATGCCATACAAAAAATACCAAACTTTTGTTCTACAACTGCAACAATTATGTAGCTCTCCCCAGCTTGAATATAATCTGTGTTAGTATAAACAAAATACTCATTGTGCAGACTCTCTCTGCAGTTTTGACTTTTCAGCTCTTGAATCTCTCTGTAGATTAGATATGTCTTTGCTCTCCCTTTCTATTTTCTCCCTTTAGTGGATGGATATAAAATTCTCTCCCTTTTTAATCCCTTTGTAAATTTCATTAATATATATCTCCCTCAGATGGATATATATTTCATTGATCAATTCTCTCCCTTAGACAACAATGCCAAAAAAACTATGTAGCTCTTCAGTTAGCCAAAATGAAATATCTCTGATTTTTGGTGCAGTAGGTACCTTTCAGTGTACTGATATGTCTATTTTAGTCCAGTTCAATTTTGCATCAACATGATTGATATTTTGATTTCATGTAGGTTGATGCAACCTCCTAATCTGCTTAGTTACCAATAGACAAGGGACGAACCCCTAGTCTATCTCTCAAGTACTCAAATGTGTCCTTCGGTAAGGTTTTAGTGAATATGTCTACAAGTTGCTCTTTTTATTGTACATATTCCAATATTACTGGTTTTTCTTGTACTTGTTCCCTCAAGTAGTGATATTTAATAGGAATGTGCTTTGTCTTTGCATGCATCATAGGATTCTTTGAAATATTTATAGCACTTGTATTATCATTATAAATCATCACTAGTTCAGTGATCTCCTCATTCAGTCCTTTCAATAATTGTTTTATCCATGCTATGTTGGAACAATTTGCAGTAGCAAAAACATACTCTGCTTCTACATTTTACTGAGATATGCATCCTTGCTTCTTTCTTATCCAAGTAACTAGTCTTTCTCCAATAAAGAATGCTCCACCAGTAGTACTCTTTCTATCATCTATGTTCCCAGCCTAATCAACATCTATGTAGACTTTCAATTCAAATTTTCCTTCTCTTTTATACCATATTCCATAATCCTCAGTATTCTTCAAATATCTAAAAATTATTTTTATAACTGTCATATGTGATTCTCTGGGGTTAGCAGAAAATATTGCAACTATTCCAACTGCATGTGATATGTCAGGTCTTGTGTGTACAATATACATCAATTTACCAATCATAGAAATGTACAAGGTTTGATTTACCTCAGGTGTCTTGTCCTCTTTTGTCATTTTGCATCCCGTCGCCATAGGTGTTCCGACTGGTTTTTTTCTTCCATTCTGAATGTCTTTAGTAATTTATTGATGTATTTTGATTGATTAATGTATATACCTGCAGTCTGTTGTAAAATTTGCAAACCAAGAAAAAAATTGATCTGACCAAACATCGACATCTCAAATTCTTTCCTCATTTCATCAGCAAATGAAATGCATAAGTTATCATTACCTCCAAATATGATATCATCAACAAATATTTCAGCAATAAGTGTCTTATCATCATTTCCTCCTTTTAAATACAAATTACTATTGTCACTTGTTCTAATAAATCCAATACTTATTAGTTTACCTTTATATACTCCTTTACCTTTGTACAATCTTCTAACCATTAAAGCTTCAAGTTCATCAAGTTCCTTGTCATCACTATCACTGTCACTGTTATTTCTGATTATGTATTTTCTACTAGATTACCAATTTTCAAAGTAGACATAGATGCAGATTCCATAGATGGTACAATATTGTTGTCAAAATTATTCAGCTCAAAAGAAATCAATCTTCCAAAAAGACTATCAACAATAATGTTATTTCTAGGTGTAGCTCTCATTTCATGAATTGCAGAGACTCTTATAGAATATATAGGCAATAGAGTTCTAAGAATCTTACTCACAATTGTGTCTTCATCAATGGTTCCAACAGATCCTCGAATAGCATTCACAACTTCTTTAAGTAAGGTACTGTATTGTGTGATGTTTTCTCCTTCCTTCATTGGCATGTCATCAAAATTTCCACAAATGCTCTCATCTTTGGCTTGCACGACATTTACATCTCCTCCATAAACTGTTGTAAGCTAATCCCACATCTTATTTGTAGTTGTACAATTCTTAATGTCCTCAAATTCAAAATCGGTAAGTGAAGAGGAAATATCCACCATGATAAGGTTATGTTCATTTTTTTTTCTTTCAACTGATTTAATTTCAAAGCTCCAGTAGGTAGAATGAATTCATCGTCTAGAAAATCATCAATGTTTCTTACAATTCTTGATAGGCATAATCTCATTCTTCTTTACCATGTCTAGAAGTTATCCCTATTCATATTAGGTGCGTCTCTCTTATACATCTTGTGATCTTTAGCTTAAGTCCTTGAAAACTTTATTCTAAGCACTGTATGCTCCTTGATAAGCACTGTTGCTAAGCACCGATAGCTCTAATACCAATTGTTAGAATAATTGAGAGGGGGGTGAATCAGTTAGAATTAGTTTCCTTACAAATTATCCTACAGTCCCAAATTTCTCCAGATGTATATCAAAATAAATTCAATTATATAATTCAAATCGGTGAAAATGTATTATGTAAACTTAAACTTTCATCAATAGTGTTTACCAAGTATTAGTAAATTAATACTATAATTACCAATCTAGGTCAATAAAGTAAAGTGTAAAGTAAAATAACAATCCACAACATTTATGCACATTGACACATAGATTTTTAACGTGGAAACCCTACTAAGGGAAAACCACCTGGTATCGGTAACCCAAAATATTTTCACTCTTCTGAAGTGAGCTCGGTGAAGAGCCAACCCTGTTAAAGGTTACAATGCACACTGTTAAATATGACCTTGTTAAAGGATTTAAAACTAACATTTCTCTCTTGACCATGCATTCACTATGGGGTCAATAAGAAAAAAATCAACATTCTTTGAATTTTACAATAAGGATTCACTATCCCACTCGATTAAGAGATTTATCTGTAACAATGGTTAAATTGATACAGTAATGATCTGATTTAAATACAACTCTGATTTGCAGACATTCAGATATATTCTAAGTACATAATACCTATGATCAATTTGTTCACTTCAGTTCATCTCATTCTTCATACTTGTTTTGCTCGGTAATCCTCTTTCCTCTGTTTGCTCGGTTATGTCTACAGAATAATGCTCGGTTATGTCTTGATGCAGCAACTTTTGGAGGTCATAACTTTTGACTCAGATGTGGGTTTTTGCTAAAATTTTACAGGCAGATGTGTGAGGAAGAGTTAATGGAAATTTTGACTAAGCCAATTCTGTAGGTGGCTGTTTTGACATTTTTTTGGGAGCCTGAAATTTCATCTTGGCCTCCAAAATTGGATTTTTCTATTTCTTTCCAGTTTTTAGAGTTTTTCTTTTTGTAATAAATCTGAAATAATTTTTTCCATGAACTTTTCCTCACGCATCTGCCTATAAAATTTTAGGAAAAACCCACATCTGAGTCAAAAGTTATGACCTCCGGAAGTTGCTGCATCAAAATTGCACACAAGAGTTGTATTGATTATGTTATGATCATCATGTTGATGTAATTTGTTAATCTAATTTTGGTATTTACTATTGTTTGGAAGTGTTACTATAGAAGCGAATACATGATGTTTAATTTCCTATCATCCTAAAGGCAGGGATGTCTTGAGTTTTTTTATGTTTATAGATTTTGTCACCATCAACATCCTATTGGGTAGCACTATGGACCAATTTCAAAATAACTCATTCCATTGAATAAAATATTTTATCAAATTGGTGAGGATCCTACCTAATTGTTTTTCATGCACTTCTCTCAAATTTATTAAATGAAAATCATACAATTGTAGATTGGAGAATTATGATTTCATGATCAATTTCCTCACTCGCCTCTATAAAGAAATCTATTTCATTATTCTCCATACATCTATTTGCAATAAATAAAATGATCTCACTATATAATAAATGTATGTAGTTGTCAAGCTAGTAATGCTAGTTTCCTTATCTAATATGGAGAAACTTGGGGGTGTCAGCATGCTCAAATCTAGATAAAAATAACTTGAATATGAGATCCTCTCATGTATTGTACAAGAGGCCATATTATATTCAAAATTGTGTGGAAATGTAAGCCTTAATGAATGGTTCACTTGAACAAATCAAATCAATTGTATATAGGCATTGGAAAAAACCCACATTAGTTTCCCTTATTTATTTTTCCTCAATTCAAAAATTATATATGCCTAGTATAAGAAATTTAGCAACACAAAAAATATTCCCATTAAGCCATAGTGTCAACTGTCAAATCTTACTAAAAATGGCATGGTCCATAACAACAAACAAATTAGAAGTCCTTACTTTTTAAAGGGAAATAATTGGCATCAATATAAAATTGACCAATATGATTGACATTCATAGCTATATTAAGTTCATGAACTTGCAAGAAAGAACACATATTGCTGATGACATATAACTGATTAAATGTTTGATAATGTTAAGTTGAAGATAATGCAAGGCATTAAATTAGTTAATGATTTGTATTGTCATTGATGTCAACTTGATATCATCTATACGATCATGTATATAATGCACAAAAGTCAAGTATTCACTAAGTGATAGACAACACCGATGGAGTACACACCATCGGTAAAGGCAAAGAAGAAAATGCACAGTGATACCCGATGAGCAGAAGACAGTGTTGCCCGACAAACAAAATCCACAGGATGCCCGACGAACTAAAAATAGAGTTGCCCGATGAGTAAAATCCAATGATGCCCAATGGATGGAGATCCCGAAGCTAACTAGATTCACACCAATGGAACTGATAGTTGTAACCAATGACTAACTGAAGAGTTGACCGACAGAACAGAGAGTTCAGAAAATGACAAAATATCTAGCTGGCAAGAGCTAAAGATAGACTTAATTGGTTGTTTTCTTTGTTTTATTTAAATAGAGTTAAGTAATTGATTTAAAGCTTATTTATACATCTGGCATGAATTTAACTATGAGACAAACCAAGAGTTATGCTTTAAATCAAATTGGCTGGATTGTTTTTCACGACAAAAATCAAGAATCAAGAATCAAGAATCAAGAAACAGTGAATATCATTTCTATATAAGAGACAAGCTTAATTAATTTTTCATATCACATGAAAAGGGATTAAGGGGAGTGAATAGAAAGAGGATGCTAAAAAGAAACTGATGAAGAACAACTTCATGCAGTACTAATCAATCAAGCTGAAGTAGAGCTAAGGAATTTTGCAGACACCGACGAACAGTGAACACAGCATCACAGAGTAGAAAGTATGGAGCACAAAATAATTGAATTGATACATTGATTAGAGAGGTAATGTACTTAAATAGAGCTAAAAATCTACAATTCAAGTTGCATTAGAAACAGGTCATTTTGTTTCAGTTTAACCATTGAAGCATCAAGTCTCTTAACAGAGTAGAACTTAATAGTATTCTATATATTGAGGTACATCCCAAGGAGTGCTAAAAAGGTTGACTCATGAAAGTAGCATTGGATATGCCTGATGCCTATTGACAGTCTAAGAGAGAGGCTGATTCAAGGATGGTAGTATTAGATGCCCGATACTAAGTGACAACCTATATGTGTAAAATCCTCTAACAAGGCCACACCTAATAGTGTGTTTGTAACCTTTAAGAGGGTTTTCTCTTAATAGGGCTCACTTTAGAAGAGTGAAAATTTGGGGTACCGGTCCCAGTGGTTTTTTTCCTTAACAGGGTTTCCACGTTAAAATCCATGTGTTATGTGTGTATGGTTTATTACTTTACTGTTTTACATTTCACATATGCATTTTTGGATGGATTGGTCTACTCTGCATATTTACAGTATTTTAGTAAATAGTTATACTGCTTATCGGTAATCAAGGAGAATAAAGATAAACAAGGTAAACTGACAGATAGTTAAATCATTATAAGTATCTCATGGCATGCATCTTGTAGGGACATAATAATACGAGGTTTATTTGATTGGTGGTTAGATTAAGGATAAGTTTTTGAGACCACTGATTCACCCCCCCCCCTCTCAGTTATTACTAACAATTGGTATCAGAGCTTGTGTGCTTAGAAGGAAGGTTTCAAGACCTAAGTCAGGATCACAAGATGAATAGATGAGATGTGACCAAGTTGAACAAAGATAACTTTGCTTCATGGCAAAGCAAGATAAGACTCCACTTATCAGGTATTGGTAACGATGTTACTCAATTCCTAGAAACTAAATATGTGTTGCCCACAGGAGCACCAATAGTTGAAAAAATGAGAGAGAAGCATGAACATAACAGTATGATGATAGAGCTTGCTTCCTCACTCTCCAATGCTGAATTTGAAGATGTCAAAGAATGCAAAACTGCAAAGCAGATGTGGGAAAAATTTAAGCTTGTACATGGTGGTGACAAAAATGTTTTGAGAGCCAAGGAAGAAAGCCTTAGAGGAAAGTTTGATGATCTCAAAATGAAAGAAGGAGAAAACATCACTCAGTACATCACAAGAAGTAAAGAATTAGTCAATGTTATTCGAGGAGTTGGAGGTGTACTAGAAGAAGATATAGTGGCAAGTAAAATTCTAAGAACCTTACTGCCTACTTATGCTATTAGAGTATCTATCATTCAAGAAATGAGAGAAATAGCAAATAGAAATGTTACTCTAGATAGTTTAATTGGAAGACTGATTTCATTTGAGATGAATAACTTCGATAATAGTGTCTTACCAAACATAGATTCTGCATTCAAAAATTCTATGAGAATAAGTAAATCAAGTCACAAAAACACTATGATAAAAGATAGTGATAGTGAAAATGAAGAAGATGATCTTGATGAAATAGAAGCACTTATGGCCAGAAGAATGCAGAGAGGCTAAGGTAAATTGCCACTTGTTTGTTTTAATTGCAAAGAGATTGGACATTTTGCTGCAAGATGTATTAAAAAAAGAAAAGATGACAAAAGTAATGAGAAATCTTTTGAGAAGAAGTCTGAAAGAGGTGATTACAAAAGCTACCAACAATCAGAAAGAAGAGATACCCGAGACTATAAGGACAAAGGAAAGAACATCAACTACCTAGAAAAATGCAAGGATGATGATACTGACACCGAATCTGATGAAGACATCGAGATGGTGTTTTTGGATGTAAAGGATGATTCAGATGATGATGAAGAAAGGTATGTAGAAATAGCTCTCATATCTAAAATTAGAAAAAATGATGTTTTGATCATAGATAGTAGATGCACTCATCATATGACCGGTGATACGCAAAAGTTTGAGACTTTTGAATACTACAAGGGTGGATCAGTAAGAATGGGAAACGACACACCTTGTCCAGTTGAAGGTAGAGGAACAATAATGTTGAATAACCAAATAAACTGTGAGAATTCTTATTGGGTAAATGGATTGAATTATAATCTATTGATTTTTTCTCACTTGAATAATTCACGTCACAAAGTAGCATTTGAAAACAAAAAGGCAAAGATCTTCAAAAAATCTAGAAATCTGATTGGTACCGGTGAGCAGACAAAAGGTAACTTATTCTATCTAAATGATATTGACTCCACTTGTTTGATTGCTACAAATGAAGACATATGGTTATGGAAAAAAATATTGTTTCATGTGAACTTTGACAACATGCTGAAAATTAGCAAAAAGAGAAATGTCAAAGGCTTACTGACAATGACCAAGCCCGACAACATCATGTGTAAAAAATGTCAAAAAGGTAAAATGACAAAGTCTAGTTTCAAGAGAAAAACCCATACATCTGATGCAATTCTAGAATTAGTCCATACTAATTTATGTAGATCCATGAGGATAAAGAGTTATTATGGAGATAGATACTTTATTATCTTTGTTGATGATTACTCTAGAATGATGACAGTTATGTTTCTAAAATATAAATATGAAGCATTCAAGATGTTTAAATGGTATAAGGCCATGGTAGAAAAACAAAGTGGTAAGGATCTAAAATGTTTGAGATTAGATAGAGGAGGTGAGTTTATATCAGATGAATTCACTTACTTTTGTAATGAGCATGGTATAAAAAGATAGGTTTCTGTACCAAGAACACCACAACAAAATGGGATTGCTAAGAGAAGGAATAGATCAATAGTTGATTGTGCGAGAACACTGATGATAGAAAAAGGCATCACCCAAATACTCTGGAGGGAAGCTATCAGTACCGATGTTTACACACTGAATAGATTATAATTGAAGAAAGACACCAAAAAGACACCTTATGAGCTATGGTATGGATACACACCCAATGTAAGTTATTTCAAAATTTTTGGAAGTCAATGTTATATCTTAAAAGATGATAGAAATGGAAAACTTGACTCCAAAAGTGATGAAGGAATTTTTCTACAGTTTTCTACTAAGAGCAAGGCTTACAAATGTCTAAACAAAACCTCTAAAAAAATTGTTGAAAGTGCAAATGTAAAAATAGATGAATTTGCAGAGAAGAATGAACAAGAAAGCACTAAAGAGCTAGAGGACTACAATAAGTTCACTAACAACGAGGAACCTGACACTCTACCCTACCAACAATGTAGAGCCCCCAAGCTACAAATCATTGCTCCTAAGCATCAGGCTACACATACCGACGGTCAAAATAATGATCAAGATGATAGACAAATAATTGTACCTGTACTTGCAAGATATGTAAGAAGGAACCATCCAAAGGTCTAGATCATAGGAGATAAGAAAGCTGGTACAAGAACAAGAAGTAAGTCTTTAAACTCAAATTATTTAATTTGTGAGTTTGAGCCAAAATCTATCAATGTTGCACTAGATAATGAGAAATGGATAAGTGCTATGAATGATGAGATTGAGCAGATTGAGAAAAACAAAACATGGTCACTTGTGCCAAGACTAGATGACAAGAATGTCATCGGTACAAAATGGATATTCAGGAATAAGCTGAATG
>MU226363.1:2691919-2722146 GCA_018584345.1 Thuja plicata | reverse complement strand
GTCAGCATTCCTAAATGGAATACTTGAAGAAGAAGTATACATTGAACAACCAGAAGGGTTTGTTGATCCAGAAAAGAGGGACATGGTATGTAGACTTCACAAAGCCTTGTATGGATTGAAACAAGCTTTAAGAGCCTGGTATGAACGACTTCATTCCTATCTAAAAAGTATTGGATTTGTAAGGACTAGTGAAAAGAGTATTCTTTATTTGAAGGAAGCTATTGATGCTAACACTTTGATTGCTGAAATATTTGTTGATGACATCATATTTGGAGGCAATGATATGCTATGCAAATCATTTTCTAATGAGATAAGCAAAGAGTTTGAGATGTCTATGTTTGGGGAGATCAAGTTCTTTCTTGGTCTACAGATCATTCAACAAAGTGAAGGAATTTTCATTACATAGTCCAAATACATCAAAGAGGTCTTGAAAATATTCAAGATGGAAGAATCCAAACTAGTTGGAACACCGATGGCTACAGGATGTAAGTTGACAAAGGAGGACAAAACAACAGAGGTAAATCATACTTTGTAAAGATCAATGATTGGAAAATTCATGTATGTTGTACACACTAGACTAAATATTGCACATGCAGTAGGAATTGTTGCTAGATTTTCTGCTAACCCCAGGGAATCACATATGACTTCTGTGAAAATAATTCTAAGATATCTGAAGAATATTAAGGAATTCAGCTTATGGTATAGAAGAGAAGGCAAATTTGAACTTAAGGTGTTTATCGATGTTGATTTCGATGGAAATCTTGATGATCGAAAGAGCACAACTAGAGGAGAATTCTTTATGGGTGAAAGACTTGTCACATGGATTAGCAAGAAGCAAGGATGCATCTCTCAGTCTACTGCAAAAGTAGAATATGTTGTTGCTGCTGCAAATTTCTCAAATATTGCATGGATCAAATAGTTGCTAGAAGGTATGCTTATGAAGATCTCAGAACCAGTGATTATCTATTATGATAACACCAGTGCAATAAACATTTCCAATAATCCAGTCATGCATTCCAAGACTAAACACATTGACATCAAGTATCATTACTTAAGAGAACAATTTCAAGAAAAAGAGGTGATACTTGAATATGTGCAATCAAAAGAACAATTAGCTGATATCTTCACCAAGCCACTGCCCAAGGATACATTTGAGTACTTGAGAAAGAGACTAGGGGTCAAACCCTTGTCTACCAGTTAGTAATATGACTAAAGGCTGCATCAGCCTACATATTATCAAAATATCATTCATGTTGATGCAAGAAAAAGGATGAACTTCAAAGAAACATTTGTATATAGATAGGTATATACCAGAACCGAGCACCATAACATATTGTTATATTGTTGATGGATAAGGGAAATTCAAGGAATATATTATGGATGGAGAGAAAAGATTGTTTGACATAAATATTAGATATCTGTGAGATATTTGTTTGGCATTGTTGTCAAAGGGAGAGAGATCCATATTATCACATTCTTCTAGAAAAGAGAGAGATTATCCATTATCAAATTACTCCAACAGGGAGAGATTATATCCTTAGGGAGAGAAAATTGTATAAAATTTTATACAAAGGGAAAGTTGCTGAAAAGGGACAAAGATATCATAAAAGAGAGAATAGGCAAAGGAGAGAAATTAACACAAGAAGAAGATTCAACACATCAGAAAGTAAAAATACTGCAAGAATCAAATCTAAGCTAAAACAGAGCTTACTAAAGTTCAGAGATGTATTGGTTGACAAAAGGGAGAGATTGGTAGTTTGATGAATCTCAACAATTGTATTTCATATTGTATTAGAAATAGTATAGTATGATAATATAAAATTGTTGCCATCAATGCCAAAGGGAGAGATTGATGACATATAACTAATTAAATGTTTGATAATGTTAAGTTGAAGATAATGCAAGGCATTAAATCAGTTAATGATTTGTATTTTCATTGATGTCAACTTGATATCATCTGTATGGTCATGTATATAATGCCAAAGTCTTCAGAGAATCAATGGAACAAAGGTTATGCTTTCAGCAATGCATAAAAGTCAAGTATTCACTAAGTGACAGACAACACTAACGGAGTACACACCATTGGTAAATGCAAAGAAGAAAAGTCACAGTGATATCCGACGAGTCGAAGATAGTGTTGCTCGACAAAGAAAATCCACAGGATGCCCAACAAGCTGAAAACAAAGTTGCCTGATGAGTAAAATCTAATGATGCCCGACGGACGGAGATCCCGAAGCTAACTAGAGTCACACCGACGGAACTAATAGTTGTAACCGACGACTAACTGAAGAGTTGACCGACGGAATAGAGAGTTTAGAAAATGACAAAATATCTAGCTGGAAAGAGCTAAAGATAGACTTAACTGGTTGTTTTCTTTGTTTTATTCGACCAGAGTTAAGTAATTGATTTAAAGCCGATTTATACAGCTGGCATGAAGATAACTACAAGACAAATCAAGATTTATGCTTTAAATCAAACTGGCTGGATTGTTTTTCATGCCAAGAATCAAGAAATAGTGAATATCATTTCTATATAAGAGACAAACTTAATTCATTTTTGTATCACATGAAAATGGATTAAGGGGAGTGAATAGAAAGAGGATGCTAAAAAGAAACTAACGAAGAACAACTTCATGCAGTACTAATCAATCAAGCTGAAGTAGAGCTAAGGAATTATGCAGACACCGACGAACAGTGAACACAGCATCACAGAGCAGAAAGTATGGAGCACAAAATAATTGAATTGATACATTGATCAGAGAGGTAATGTACTTAAATAGATCTAAAAATATGCAATTCAAGTTGCATTAGAAACAAGTCATTTTTTCAGTTTAACCATTGAAGCATCAAGTCTCTTAACAGAGCAGGAATTAATAGTCTTCTATATATTGAGGTACATCCCAAGGAGTGCCAAAAATGTTGATTTAAGAAAGTAGCATTGGATATACCCGATGCCTATTGACAGTCTAAGAGAGAGGTTGATTCAAGGATGGCAACATTAGATGCCTGATACTAAGTGACAACCTATATGTGTAAAATCCTCTAACAAGGTCACACCTAACAGTGTGTTTGTAACCTTTAATAGGGTTGGCTCTTAACAGGGCTCACTTCAAAAGAGTGAAAATTTGGGGTACCGGTCCCAGTGGTTTTTCCCCTTAAGAGGGTTTCCACGTTAAAATCCATGTGTTATGTGTGTATGGTTTATTACTTTATTGTTTTACATTTCACATATGCATTTTTGGATGGATTGGTATACTCTGCATATTTACATTATTTTGGTAAATAGTTATACTGCTTATCGGTAATCAAGGAGAATAAAGACAGGCAAGGTAAACCAACAGACAATTAAATCATTATAAGTATCTCATGGCATGCATCTTGTAGGGACATAACAATGTGAGGTTTATTTGATTGGTGGTTAGATTAAGGATAAGTTTTTGAGACCACTAATTCAACCCCCCCACCCCCTCTCAGTTATTACTAGCAGTTGCAAGAAAGGGAACACTTGATGGAATGATCACATGTAACTCTTCAAATGCTAAAAAAATTACAAGATGTATTTTTCCTTCAACCCCTTCTTTCAACCACTACCATTAAAAGAAAGACCAACCAACCATTCTGTCTCTTTATATTATATTATTTGTTTAAACAATTTGATTCTTCTTAATTTATTTCATCTATATTTTGTGGACATGGACATCATTTGCACAACCATATTTTTATTATTTAATTTATAAGTTAAATATTTAATCTATGATGTCAAACAATTAGACATATATCAAAATTTCTATTGGTGATTACATGTTCAGTATATATCTTTTTACTTTTTAAACAGGCTCAACTTCTACTAGAAAAGATAATTTCTCCAATGCACTATGCTGGTCTATTATTGCTGACTTCCAATTTTGTATAGTTTGAAATTTTGACTTATGCACAAAAAGAAACAATACACATTTTAATAATATTTTCTTTATGTGATTCATTTCAGAGTGGCTATCTTCCTTACTTCCAATTTTCAAAATATGGACATTCATATCTACAATATTGTGTTCATTGCTTATCTATTATATTTCGAAAAACCAATGAATGAGAATAATATCTCTATAGTCTAGTTTTTGTTTTCAATTGAATGATACACATTTCAAATATTTTATTTATTTTTAATATATAAATTTGAAATGTCCATTCTTCTTCAAGATGGCTGATTTGTATTATCATGTGCACAAATATGCAAAGTATGAATAAACACATAAGAGCATAATGTAAATTTAATGTGCTCATTATTTACTAAGATTATTCACTATCAAATATAATCACATGTGTATAACATAATTAATACATTTTACTTTTCTTAATAAACTCAACTCATTTTCCATCTACCTACATACAACAAACAATTATTTCTAATTGCATTCCTCTGAATTCACACTCTACTATTTTTTACATCAAATACTATACTTTGTCCATACAATTTCATTATTATCAAAAGTCCCCTCTCATTGCACACCAACACGAAATTGCTAATATATTAAAAAATATAAAAATTATATATCAAACAATAAAACATTCTATAATCATTCTTCAAGAATGACATAAAACAAAAAAATTAAAAAAGTCAACATAAAAACATATTAGCTCCGCCCCAAACATCCAACAAGAGGGAGTTAGATTCTTCTAAAACCTATTAGCTCCGCCCCAAGGTCAGTTTCCTTCTCCTGCATTGGAAGAAGAACTACTATCAGTTATACCACCATTGGTTTCACCTCAAGATAATGTTGGTTTATTGAAGCCTTTCACACTTCTAGAGATTAGAGAAGTTGCATTCTCAATACCACTGGATAAAGCCCCTGGACCGGATAGATTCACTATTGTTTTATTTCATAAATGTTGGGATGTTATTGCCTATGACCTACTTTTAGCATTGGAAGAATCCAGAGAATATGGAGCTATGTTGAAAAACTTTAATACTACTAATATAGCCTTAATACCAAAGTGTTTGGCACCAAAAACCTTTGCAGATTTTAGGCCGATATCTCTTTGCAATACTATATACAAATTTTTTACAAAAGCCATTTATATGAGGCTGTAAAAGTTGTTACCCAAGATTATTTCTACAGAACAAGGAGGTTTTGTGCCAGGGAAAGAGACAATGGAAGGTACGTTAGTGGCACATGAAGCGTTATGCTTTGTTAACACCCATCAAATTCCTTCTTTTGTTGTCAAATTAGACATGATGAAAGCTTATGACAAGCTGAATTGGAATTTTTTGATGAAAGTGCTCCAGAAATTTGGATTTTCAGCAAAATGGTGTAAATGGATCAAGGCGTGTATATCAGGGGCTTCTTTCTCTGTTATAATTAATGGGGTTCCTTCAGGCTTCTTTTCATCAATCCAGGGGGTTAGACAAGGTGATCCCATTTCCCCCTCTCTTTTTATCATCATGGCTGAGGCATTTAGTAGGATTGTTTTGCTTGATACATGGTCAAGGTATTTGGAGGGGGTTTCATTGCCAGGTACTTCTATTGTTGTTACTCACTCACTATTTGCGGATGATACATTACTTTTTGGTCATGCAATAGTGCAAGAAGCAAAAGCAATCAAGAGAGCGTTAGATTTATATACTACGGTCTCCGGACAAAGAATTAGTGCCCCCAAATCCAAAGTTTATATATCTTTTACACTCATTGTCTCTAAAATTGTCAAGATCTTGGGGTTCCAGCAAGAGCTTCTCCCTTCAGTGTATCTAGGGATTCCTTTCTTTATAGGATCTAATAAGGCAGGCTACTGGAAATCAATTGTGGATAGGATTAAAAATAGACTTTCTGCCTGGAAGGTAAGGTGGCTTTCTCTTTCTGGCAGGATTCTCCTAATTAGATCAGTATTATCTGTCATCCCAAATTATTTTATTTCAGTTCTTCATGCCCCACCAGGTGTGATCAAACAAATTAAATGTATCATCTCAAGCTTTTTATGGTGCAACAATATGACAGGTCAAAGAAAAATTCCATTAATATCCATGCAGGAGATGGTAATAGACAAACAAAGAGGGGGTGCAGGCCTTCATGACATAGAACATCGTAACAAATCATATGGGGGGAAATTGGTTTGGAAAATTATGAAGAAACCAAACAACACACGGTGTAAGATTATGAAGTTGAAATACCTAGATTCCTCGGACCCCAATTGTATCATTTCAGCAGCTTCCCTTCCAAAAGGATCAGAAATTTGAAATTTTATGGTAGCCTCGAGAGATGTTATTGTAGATTATGTCTCTTGGGAGATCAACAATGGACAAAATGCTAACTTTTGGGAGGATTCGTGGAATGGTCTACCACCACTTGCTAATAATCCTCAGTTAATGGCTCTAATTCCTATTTTTAAACAATATTGGGGGATTAAGGTTTGTCACTATGTGGATCATGTGGACCCCCATTCAAATTTAGTGGTTTGGAAAAATCCTTCACTACTCCCAATTCTTGAGATCATATGCAATTTATTTAAAGAAGTAGTAAGTGTTAGACAAGTTTTCTTTCAGCCTATTGAGGACTACTTGTTTTGTGCCCCATCTCATGAAGGTAATTACTCGATTAAGGAAGGAACCTTGGCAGTTGGTAATGTGGAAACTGGTTTTGCATGGCCCACCCTCAGAAGGAGACCTTTAACTAGCGACAAGCTGGAAAAGTTCAAGATTACACAAAGATTTAAATGTTTACTTTGTCAGAGAGAGTTTGAGGATGCAGATCATGTTTTTCTGCAATGTGAATTTGCATAGGAATGTTGGAAATCAGTGCTTAAGAAACTAAACTATGCCATGCCACTTCCCAATTTACTACATGAATTATTTGAATCCTAGCCAATATTTTAGTCCAATTCTCTTCTTGCTCCAATATGGAAGTGCTCGCCATCCTTGATTATTTGGGCATTATGGTGGGAACGCAATAAGCGTATCTTTAGACAGTCCCCATCATTAGTAGAGAATGTGATACTTACTATAGAAAAGTCAATATCTGAAGTGGTCTCTGCCAACATCAAGTCAGGATCATCATAGGTTCAGTTTAGATCATGAGATGATGCAATGCTCAAGGAATGGAGATATACTACCTTACCATCCTTTTTTAATATGAACAACTCCTCTGAGAAAGTGGACAAGAATAAGGTCAAGTGGCTTCCTCCAGATCGTGGTGTTATCAAAATTAATTTTGATGGGGCTTCTCGGGGGAATCCAGATAAGTTAGGAATTGGGGTGTGTTTGAGAAATGAATTTGGGCATCCAGTTGCCATGAAATCTTTTGATATTCTTCCTAGGACAAACAATATTGCTGAAACGTCAGCTTTAATTCAAGGGTTAGTTCTTGCCAAATCATTAGGAATTAAATGCATCCATGTGGAAGGTGACTCACTGATAGTGATACAAGCATGCATTAACAGAAAGTTATCTAATAGGAGTTTGGGATATATTTTTAATCAGATCTGGCGACTTCTGGATGAATTTAAAAGTTGTGTCATTTCCGATACCTCTCAGGAAGGCAACCGTGTGGGTGATTACCTCTCGAATATGGGATGTGATTCAATAAACATTGAACTGCTCACAGTGGCAGATTGTAATAGTATTAATGGGGAATTAAATGACATAATTAGAATAGAACATTACTCCCCTTAAGTGTGATTGTGAGATCAGTTGTTGTACCTCAAGGGATATCAATGTGGCCAAATTGGCTTGAGGAATCAACATTAATACACACCCCCAATTTTATGAATCAACAAATTCATTGTCCTACATTTTTCACACATTTATGGGCACATTCATGGCAGGGGATGTGGTGGGCGTCGTCAAATGCTAGCTTCTGTCAGTAGTCTTTCCAAGTTATGCTTCACAGCATATTTGTGCTGGGTTACATGTTCTCTCTTTGAGAACAGTAAATCAATGTAATTATTGTAATGGGGCTAAGATGTGGGGTTTTGTTCCTAGTTCTTTCCCCTTGGAGCCTTTGAACTAAGTTTTATTATTTTATATATATTTATAATAGCCTTGTCTACTTTCACCTTAAAAAAAAAAAAAAACATATAAAATCAACTAATCCTCCTACCTTCACACTCTACATGATCAGAAGATTGCTAATATATCAAATGATACAAAAAAATCATATATTGAACAACACAAAATTTCTTTAATCCATCTTTAAAAATAAGATAAAACACTTAATAAAAAAAGAAACTAAAGTAGAAACATATAAAATACAAACATTCAACTATTGCCATATCTTATAGATTCTTGAGACTTCTATCCATTAATGGAAAAGAGCAAAAAGAGCAAGTGAAGTGAATAATTATGTTTATTCTTTCCTAAAAGAACCGTGTCTGGATAGCTATGTGATTCACAATGGGCATTCCATTTAAGTTATCAAAACCGACATAATGTACGACACAAATCTGCTCATAATCATTTCAAAGAAACAATAATAATAATCGATTACTATCTGTTGTGGTTGCAGTCACAATGAAGCAATGATATCCCTAACACTGTTGCTACAGAAACAAACTGTTCACCATCTTTAAAATGATTAACTATTGCACTTAAACAAATCATCCCTCTCACCGAGGGATTAGTTTCAATATGCCATTGTTGATAGCAGATAAATAACCGACCTAATTATCACTGAGAATGGTGCTACATAATTTCTCGCCTATCAAGGATTTCTATATTGTCCAAGAAATCTATGATGTGTTTGTGATTAGAATCAGAGTAGCGTGTGTTTCTGTGGAGTCTTACAATGATAATTATGTTGTGTTTCTAAATTTAATTGTGTAAAATTTTATTGGTATCATCATTTCAGATCATATTTCATGATCTATCTTTCGGATAACAGAGTTGTTCTCATCTGAATGATGGATCTTAAAGTGTGATAGAGCTCTCTTATTCATATGATAGATCATGGAGTGTGATTCAAAATATTAATATATTAAATAAATATATATACTAATATATAATATATTTATATTAATATATCATATATTAATATAAATATAAATGCTCGACTGATATCCAATGTTGTGAAACATATCGAATAGTGGATAGTTACAGATATGAGTTAGCATAAAATATTTGCTTTTTTCTAATATCTATTAAACTTTAACATCCTATTGGGGAACACTATGGAACAATTTCAAAATAACTTATCACGTTGAATAAAATATTATATCAAATCGGCGAGGAGCATACCTAATTGTTTTCCATGTGCTTCTCTCAAATTTATGACACAAAAATCATACAATTGTAGATTGGAAAATTCTAATTTCATGATCAAGTTCCTTAGTCACCTCTATATATAAATCTATTTTCTTATCTTCCATACATATTTTGGCAATAAATGAAATGATCTCACTATATAATAAATATATGTTGTTGTGAAGTTAGCAATACTATTTTTCTTATCGAGTATGGAGCCACTTAGGGGTGTCAACATGCTCAAATCTAGATAAGAACAACTTGAATCTAAGATCCTCTCATGTATCATCCAAGAGGCCATATTTTATTTAAATTTGTGTCGAAATGCAAAGCCTTAATGAATGGTTCACTTGAACAAGACAAAGAAATTGTATATAGGGGTGGCAACAGACCAAATTAATTCCCCTTATCTATTTATTCTCGATTTAAAAATTACATATCCTTGGTATATGATCATAACAACCCAAGAAAATGTTAGAATAAATGAAGTGCACACAACTGAGAGGGGGGTGAATAGGTTGTATCAAAAAATGAAGACTTTTAAACCAAATTACCAACTTAATCTCATATATGAAAGATAAACATGAATACAGGAACATAAAACATTAATCAACACATAACACCAAGATTTTTTGACATGGAAACCCTATTGGGGGGAAAACCATGGTGGGGATCAAACCCACAAAATGAATGTACTATGTTAAAAGTACTATACCCTATTAGGATTATTACAAAGGGAATGCACATAAATTCAAACATACTGCCTAGAGCTCACTGCTCAAATACAACAAGGATCTCAATCCATAGGAAGGCTTACTGCCTTACAACAATCTCTAATCTCAAAACATAGAGGACATACTGTCCAACCTCACAAACTAACAAACAACATCTCTAATATGCCAAAATAGTTCTAATTAAGTACAACAATTCTTTGCCTCAGTTGTAGATTCCACTCATACCTCTGCTATCAGGTATCCCACATTGTCTTTCACCTTCACATACATTTGCAATTACAAATGATTACATATTTATACATATTACATCAATTTATCTCAACTAGGTTGGTCACAAACGTAATTACAAAATAATGATTCATTACATCTCAATACATAATGTGATCCCTTGAATGTCAGCTAAGACACAACAATAATCCATAACAACCTTGAACATGCTCCAGATCCATAAATCATGCCATGATCCATCGCAATACACTATATGACCAAGTCACCCAAGAACAATAAGAATAACAACATGTTACATGAGGAATCTTCTATTTTGATCACATAACCCAATGCAATCCACCAACACAAATACCTTAAACTATCAAGAAATATTAGAAAGGAACATGAAATACCATGACATCAATAGGAACAACTCTGTCTCATGAATCAAACTTATCTCTGCACTGTTCATCAAGAATACTAAACCATAACCATTGTCATAAAATAAAAGTAGCTTTCCAGCATCAAAATCATGAACCATTCAAACTAAGGACACACATCCATGTCCTGAACTCACCACTAGATTAGCAACAAAGAATATCACTAAACTAATCCACACCGATCCAAATACTGAAACATTGTCTTTGACAGTTAACCAAAATAACAGTCTCTAATAAATCCATCATAACTTTCTCAAATTATAATACGATCCTCTGCCACTTGAACTAAATCAAGTAGAGACATCCCTAAACACAGTAATAGCTTCACAACATATGATATTCAATAAAGTATCTGTACCATAGAAATTATCTTACTGAACTAACCAAGAACACTGTAGGAATCTGCTGACATCAATGAAAAAACATTAATGCTAGCACATTTATGCACAATCTAAACAATTTCTCAATAATCTCCCCCTTTGGCATTGATGACAATATATGATGTAAAAAAATTAAATCAATGCGCAAAGAAACAATATCAACAACAATACCAACAATATCAACAATATGACATCTCTGATTTGTGATCTTTCCCCATTAGTATCATACTAAATATCACTCCCCAAATTGTTGGCATTTGGTGAACATGATCTTTGTGTTGATTATGATATTGTATTATGGTGTTTCCATTGCTGACAACATGATCTATTGTAGACCTATGAGATCATTTTTACAATTGATGTTGAAGGATCTAATTGAAGAAATAACTAAATGTTCAGTCAACAGGGAAGAAGTTAGTATGCGAGGTACAAACAACCAGATTTGGAGTTATCGATCAAGTTAAGGTGTGAAGTCATATATTTATCATCTATAGAGTCATATCTAACTATATCTATGACTACATCAGTTAGAATGAAGGATTGAAGAATTTATTGAGTATTCAAGCGACACTGACAAGAAGAATAGGAGACAAGCAGAGCAAGTTTGATTTGATCGACTAACAGGTCTATTTAATGTTTGTAAATGATTATTTCTGACTTGGTTAATGTTGTGTTGGCTTTATTGAGTTGACCAATGCATTTTGGCGTGATTAGACTTTTTTTTTATGTTAGTGGGTAAAACATTTTAGGGGAAAAGGCTGACTTGACAAAGTTGTTATTAAATAAGGATGAAATCAAGTTTTAGGGAAGTTGTTGGAGAGTTGAATTGTTGTGATAGGTGATTCTGATTGTGTGAAGTTGTTTGATACTCAAGGAAGTGTTGTGATCAAGACTGGAGTGGATCTTTTAGACAAGAAGTGTCATAATAAGATCAATTACTCTTGGGTCTATCTCAAGGCAATCCTTAACAGGTTTGTAGGTAAAATCCTTTAACTAGGTCACTCCTAATAGGGTGAGTAGGATCTTTAATAGGATTTGAAGTATAAATCATCTAAAAGGGTAACTCTTAGAATGATTCTGAAATCCCTTAATAGGGTAGTTCTTAACAAGACTTACATTAGCTTCTAAGTGGGCTAAAGATGCTCTTAACTAGGTATGCCCTTAGCAGGGATTTGTAATTTCTACTAACAGAGAAGATTTCTTTGGTGCACTAGTGAAATTTTTGGGTATCATCTCAGATGTGGTTTTCTCCCTCTAAAAGGGGTTTCCATAGGAAAAATCTTGTGTCATGTGTTTACATTGTGTGAATGGTTTATTTTCTTATCTTATATGTTATAATTTCTTTTGCATGTTGGTTATTCTAGAAGCTATTAAAGAAGTGTTTCAATTTTGCAGACTAACAATTTTGTGTCTCAGTGCCTTTAAAGACTAACAATTTGTATCTAAGCCTTGTTCCCTTGAAGAATCCTAACAACTCTAGTAGGATCCTTAAGGAGAATATGGAGGGTTTGTTGAAACAAAAGAGGCACTCAAAGAAGCTGAAATGGTCATTGAGGAATTAAAGAATCAACTGAAGAAGTCAAGAGCTAAAAGACAATAAATTGTTGAAAAGTTGAGTTAGAGTCAAAACTACATTGAGAAATTCTCGGAAGAAAGTGGATGTGATGAATCTAAAGTAGTCCTAGAAGCCATGGCTATGGAAGATGAAAATTTGCTAAAAGACAAGAAAATCCTTAAGAGAGAGATTGAAGTTGAATCCATCAGGATGGTTGAAGATTTGGAAGCTAGGACATTTGCAGAGGATGCAAGGAAATTTGTAGAGGATGCCCTAAAGGCCAAGGATGAAGCACTAAAATTTGTGGAAGATGAAATTCTTAAATATGAACAAGAGGTTGGTACACTATATGCATATTTACATGAGACAAATAAACATTTGTAAGAAACTATTGAAGAGAATCAAAAATCCCTAAGGGAGAATGAGAATCTAAGAAATGAGAATGAGAAGCTAAAAGGAGAGTTGAAAAATGCTAATGATCTATTGGAGAAATTCAATGAGAGCACTGCTAAACTTGATGAATAGATAAGGAATCAAAGAAGGAGCAAAGAGACCATGGCCCTTGGATATACTACTCATACTACTTTTGAAGTTGGTGAATCTTCTAGAATAAAGGAGATCAAGAAACAAGGAAGGTAACACAAAGAACTTATGGTAGAAAGCCTACAAACTTGTATGTTTAAATTATCATAAGGTAGGTCATACTGCCAATGTATGTAGAAGCATGGATGCAAATGGAGCTAACACTTTTGATGGATATTGCTAGGACTACAATAAGTATGGACATACTGCATATGATTGTAGATCTAGATCTAGTAGCTTTGATGGTTACTGTTACAACTGCAACAAATATGGTCACAAAGATGATGAGTGTAGGTCAAGAGTGAACAATCAAAGGTCACCAATGAACCCTGAAAGACTTTACCAAAGAGAGAGGCAATTAAATGTCACATGCTTAATCTGTGGTAACTATGGACATATGGTTGTGAATTTCAAAATAAGGTTTGTAAGAGGTAATGCTGGACCAAGGAAATTAACTGGTATGACATGTTTTCATTGTCACAAGATTGGAAATCTAGCAATGAAGTGTTGGACAAGGAACCAATCGGAAAAGCACTCAAGCAATCGGAAAGAAAAGAAGATTGTGAATGTAGAAGAGGTCAGAAAAGAGATGAAAAAGACTTGGAAGAATAAGGAAGACAATAAGACATCAGAGGAATCCACATCTCCATTGGGTGTGAAGAGTTCTTCATCAAACTAAGCCTTCATGTGGCTTAGGGGGAGCAAGTATTTTTGAATCCATCTTTATACCCCCTATAGGTATATGGTAAGATCTATCAGAAAAATAAGATGCAATAAGGTCATTTGACATATATTACATGAAGTTTTGATGAGTTGCATAGTGTTTTAATCATCGGCAATGAGTTTTTGGGTCAATCGGTGAAAAAAGGTAAACTCTATCAATAAGTGCATTTAATGTATGTGTTTGTAGGTAGATAAAAGGGTTATTTTGGATTTCATTTTCACCTTGCATATTGTGAAAGTTGTTGTGGAGTGAAGCAACATTTTTCGAGCCATTTGCAAAGATCCACTTGTGATAAGAAGAGATTGTTTGTGTTGATCTAGAAGAGAAAATCTATCGGGTAATATCGTGTTCTTCTACAAGAACCCTAGCTACGAACAATTTGAGATATTTATCTGAGATATACTTTTGTGGTTGAAAACTTAATATGGATACTCCTAAATTGATTGATATTACTAAGAGGACGTAACCAGAGTTTTAAAAACATCCACTCAAATCAATGGAAAATGACCCAGCGGGCACCCTAACTAGCGTGCCCTATGGCGTACTACATGTAGAGGATGTTAGAGATTATATTCATTGCAAATTGGAATACCTAGGATCAGAGGATATAGAAGAGAAATATAATAAGTTATGTGATGACAACTTAGTTATAAAGGATAAATATAAGTGAATTGTTGATAAAGGTTTTCATCACGTAGTTAGTTACCCTAATGAATTTTAATATGATCAAGTCAAGTATGTTCTGAGTAGAATTCATTATTATTTCATGTGGTTAGATCGACTACATAAGATTACTAGAGAGGCAATCCATGTTGTAACCGGTCTATGTGCAACCGGTGGTGTGCCCATTCTTTGCACCATTCCTAAGGATGAAGTGGTCAGACTGACAAAGTCTAAGTGGGTTAGTCATATGATAACAATGAATGACATCAACTAATCCTCCTACCAAGTGAAAATAGGGTTTCCCAATAAAGGACACAAGTCATTTAAATTAAAATACAAACATTCAACTATTGCCATATCTTATAGATTCTTGAGACTTCTATCCATTAATGGAAAAGAGCAAGTGATTCTTGAGACTTCTATCCATTAATGGAAAAGATAAAAAAGAACAAGTGAAGTGAATAATTATGTTTATTCTTTCCTAAAAGAGCTGTGTGGATAGCTATGTGCTTCATGTTGGGCATTCCATTTAAGTTATCCTAAACTGACAGAATGTACGACACAAATCTTACTCATAATTATTTCAAAGAAACAATAATAATAGTCAATTACTATCTGTTGTGGTTGCAGTTACAATGAAGAAATGATATCCCTAACACTGTTGCTATAGAAACAAACTGTTCACCAACTTTAAAATGATTGCACCATAACTTAACCAACTGTTATGCATACAATCTACACTATTATGCCTTGCTGGTGGTGTGCATTAGAGTTAGAAGATAGCCTCTCCTTATTCCTTGCGTTGTATTAAAAAAATCAACCCTCTAACCGAAAAATTAGTTTCAATATACTACTCTTGATAGTAGAGAAATAACCAAGCCAATTATCACTTGAATTCTGAGGAGCATGAAAGGTTGAGAATGAGGCTATGTAATTTCTTGCCTATCAAGTATTTTTAAATTGTCCAAGAAATCTGTGATATGTTTGTCATTAGAATCATAGTAGCGTGTATTTCCATGGAATTATATATCCATAGTCTTACAGTGGTGATTATGTTGTGTTTCTAAATTCAATTGTGTAGAAATGTATTTGCATCAACATTTAGAATCATATTCTATGATCTATTTTTAAGATCAGAGAGTTGTTTTTTGGAATATAATCACATAGAACTTATTTGCATCAGGATTTTGGATCATGCTCCATGGTCCATCATCAGGATAAGAGATTTGTTCTCATCTGGATGATGGATTTTGAAGTGTGGTAGAGCTCTCTTATTCATATGACAGATCATGGAGTGTGATTTGAACTATGAACAGTATAAATTTACATATATATACGCTCAATTGATATATGTTGCTAGTGTAGACTCCTGGAGAATGGAGTGCTCCTCTAGGGTTTCATAGGATTGTGGCAATGGGACGGAGACCCATATGGGGATGATGGCAATGGAGGGGAAGGCTTCCTTTAGGCTCCTTCTCTTCTATTCTATATTCCAAAGCTTAGATCTTCTGCCACTTCTAGGGTTTGGTCCATGTGCTTCCTTGGCACTCAGCTGAGGTTTCTCCATTTTTTGGGTGTGCATGCTTTCCTACACTGGCTTGGAGGTGGGGATTTGTTTCCTGCTCAAGCTGGGGTTCCAGGTCTATGTTGGGAGATTTCCTTCGGGGATGACCTGGTGTTCTATTTCCTCTGAGCATGTTTGTGCCCCCTTTTCATGCTTCTTTTTATAGGTGCAAGACTCTCATCCTATCTTTTCTTGGGAGTCCCTAGTCTTTCCTCCTCCCCATTGTGTGGATGGGGGTTTTTGGTGTTACTATGGGTCTCTCAGTGGCAGCCTACCCTTGTCATGTTCTAAGAAGGGTTCCTACTACTGAGTGGATCATTTTGGGGCTTCTTTTCTTCCCTACTTCTACATGCCTAGGTGTTCTAGCCAATAGACACTGGGGCTCTTTGTTACAGTCCTCTCTTTGTGGTTTTCCATTCTTAGCCACTTCTAGGCTCACTCAATTTCCTTTCTGCTATTCTCTATCTTTTTTGTGTAGCTTTGGGCATGTTCTGTTGCATTTTCTATGGGCTTCTAATTCTATTTGGTGGCCTCTCTACCCTCTTTTGATGTGTGCATTACAGATCTTCCTCTGGTTTCTTATTTCTATGACTCCTATTGAGGCAGAGTCAGGCCCTATTGAGGTGGGTCCTCTTCTGCTAGTTATGCTAGTTCTTTGTGTCATTTTGATTCTGGTTTTCTCTTTTCTGGTGAATTATCCTATGGAGGTGGTTGATTGCTTGCAGAAGGAGGTTTCATAGAGCATTATGTTATCTTTCCCTTGTTGTAACAGTTGGAGTACACATTTCTTCTAATGGTTTTGTTATGGGTCCACAACACACACCCCATCTTTTTGGTCCTCTGACCATGGGGACGCCCTTTTTTTTGCTTTTTGGTTTTTTGGTCTTGTTTTCCCCCTTGAGTCCTCACTCGGTCAGCTTTAGAAGAGTAGGCATTAGCATGATCTTAAGGAAAAAAACTTTTTCAGCCTTTCGGCCCTTTCGGCGTTTCAGGGACCTTGGTACTCTGAAACACCGAAATGGCCGAAAGGATGAAAGTCAGTCCTTTCAGTGTTTTTGGCATCTAAAAACACCAAAATTTTGAAGGTGTCTACCTCCAAAATTTTGGTGTTTTGGACACCAAAACCACCAAAAGCGCTGACGTCAAGACCTAGAGGTTATAAGTTGCAAAGGCCCCAGTTTGAAAAACACTTTGCATCCTCGATTCTGATTTTTCTCGAGAGCTCCCAGCTTCATCATTTTTTCCTTCAGCCCTAAGCTTGACCACATGCATGCCTCCAACTTTGTTGTGCCATCCTCCCTGCTCCTAATCACTCCGAGGTAGGTCTCTATTAGAAAAATAATGTAATGGAGAGCAAGAAAATTGTTTAATCTAAGAGTTAGGTTTAAGAAGTGTTACCATGAATAACACAAAACCAAGTGCATACACCAAAACAAAAAAGAAAGGAGACAAGATTTTGAAGGGGGAAAATCATAAAAAAAACCCCATGATAATATTATGAATGGTCAAAAAATGCCTAGGAAAGAGAGAGAGTGAGCTATGCTCTTACAATGATATTCAAGAAGAAGTGAAAAAAATTGTGTCTAGTGTGTTGTGTTGTAGAGAGAAGGAGAGCCATCTCTTTAATAGAGAGGTGAGGAGGGAGTTACATTGTAACTCCCATTTCTATGAATGCCACATATCATAAGTGTGTGAGACAAGTGTAGGATTCCTCATAAGGAGGAATATCTAAGATTACAAGAATAATATAAAGGATACCTTGGTTTATCCCAGTGAATATAACAACCAAGGAAAGATTAAATCTAAAAACTAAAGAAATATGTCGAGAACAGCAGAGAGTTCCACGTTGACAACAACAGAGAGTCCCATGCAACTGCAGGCCAGTTGAGTTGAGGTGAGTGAACGAGAGTATGCCAAACTCAAAATGATGTAGCGGAAATTGGTATAGGTATTGCTACTTCTGTTCACAGCAATAGCAAAAGTATCAAGAAGAAATAGTGATAAGTTTCAAGAGAAGTAGATGGTTTTGTGATGGTGTAGGGTGACCAGCTGAGGATGGCTCTAGTGGCTTGCTGGGATAGCAGATCGGGGTCATGGATAGCAGATAGCAGATTGGAGTCGTGGATAGCAGGTTGAGGTCGTGGATAGAAGATAGCAGATTGGGGTCGTGGATAGCAGGTCGAGGTTGTGGATAGCAGATTCGGGTCGTAAAAATTATTAGGAAATTGGGAAACGGAAGCCAGCTGCCAAAGATGACAGAGCCAGAAAAAATAGGGAGTAACAATCTCACAATACCACCATTAAAGCAATGGGAATGACCTCGCTGAATCTCCCCACAATTAATCTAAAAAATTCCCTGCTCTAGGTAAAACAATCATATGAATCCCTAGCTAATATAATCATGTGAATCCTGAATACGAAAGGCTGAAGATGCTGTAAAGAATCACAGAAAACAAAGCGGCACTTCCGAATAAAGCATCCCTATAACAGTAAAATTGCAAACAACTGCCCTCCTCTTCATAGATCAGAAATAGAGTACTATGCATGAATTAAAAAAATGAGATTGATGCAGCATTAAGATCGAATGCATATATAAATTAAAAAAACCTAAAAACTGAAATGCAAGGAATAATTTCAGAGAACAGTTCCAAAATAAAAAATGCATGCAATGAATAACAAATGGAGTGAGAAAGAGATTGCATGTAAATAAGTAATGATGAGAAAAAAATAGAAACTGCCAAAACAAGGAATAATCTGAAAAAAAGAATAAGTCATGCAAAAGGAAATATTTCAAATTTACTTTTCAATATTATATTAAGGATTTTTTTTATTAAGATAATTGAAATGTGAATAAAGATACCAAAAGAAAGCAATATATAATTTAGATTTTTAAAAGAATTAATCATTAATAGAGAAAAGAGATTTTGAAGATAACTTTTAGAATAGAGAAAAAATAATTTCAATTTTTTTTTCTCAAAAAACATAAGTTAGCAATAAACTCTCTCAAGATTCTCTGATGTTGGAGTGCACCAAGATATGGTAGCTCTTTTACCTACACACTCACAAAATGATTAAACCAACCTGCTTGGATACCATATTAGAAAAATAATGAAATGAAGAGAAAGGAAATTGTTTAATCTAAGAGTTAGGTTTAAGAAGTGTTACCATGAATAACGCAAAACCAAGTGCATACACCAAAACAAAAAAGCAAGGAGACAAGATTTTGAAGGGGGGAAAGCGTAAAAAAAACCCTGTGATAATATTATTAATGGGCAAAAAATGCCTAGGAAAGAGAGAGAGAGAGAGTGAGCTATGCTCTTACAATGATATTCAAGAAGTGAAAAAAATTGTGTCTAGTGTGTTGTGTTGTAGAGAGAAGGAGAGCCATCTCTTTAATAGAGAGGTGAGGAGGGAGTTACATTGTAACTCCCATTTCTATGAATGCCACATATCATAAGTGTGTGAGACAAGTGTAGGATTCCTCATAAGGAGGAATATCTAAGATTACAAGAATAATATAAAGGATACCTTCATTTATCCTAGTGAATATAACAACCAAGGAAAGATTAATTCTAACAGCCTCGTTCGCATGCCTCTCTTTCTCTTTCCCCTCCTATTTTTCTTTTTAAGTTTTAGGGTTTCTTCCCCCTAGTGCTTGTTCGACCTAGGGCATGCTGCCTCTTTCTCCCCTAGTCTCTAAGGGCCCTTGGGCACCTTCATTTTCATGGAAGATCCATCTGTGTCAAGTCAGGTTTTACCCTCTAGGTTTTTTGTGTTAGGGTTTTTTCTTGTCGCGACCTTTGTCACAGGTTTTCAACCTCCGAAAGGCTGAAAACCACGTCATGGTCATCTGTCTTGTCAGAGATTCAGCCCTTTCAGTGTTTCAGACCTCTGAAACATTCAAAAACCTGACAAGACCGAATCCCCAAAAGTCCCTTGTTGTCATTTCGGAGACTCAAAATTTTCAGCATTTAAGACCCCCGAAAGGCCCGAAATCCCGACAGATCCAAGTCTCCAAGTCTTGGTTTTCAAGTTTTGGGACTTCATATTTTCAGCATCCACACTCATCGCACCAAAAAAAAAAAACCTTCAGACTTTCGGATGCCAAAAGGTCCGAAGGAACTCATCGAGAATGATGGCTTTTTCACACTTTTGGCCTTTTCGGCCTCTGAAACTGTCTTCGGCATCTGAAACCCCAAAAGTGTGAAAAACTTGCATTCTCGGTGACTTAGGAGTTTTGCTCTATTTTTCTTAGTTTAGTCATCTTTCTTTCAGTTTTGTTTCTCAAATAAGATATTGATACTTGAATGTTTTATTATAGAAATGCTTGAGAAAAAGATTATTTCTCCCATGAAGTACCAATACAAGGGGAACACTCCTTCAAAGATTGGCAACAAGTGCAGTGAAATCACCGATACTGATATCGGGAATGTAAATTGGGACGAGTTCCTAACAAGATGCGCCCAACCACAAGGAAGATCATAGGACTGTACTTCATTTGTACTAGCAGGACTTATCAATGTAGCAGCCCACCCTGTGGCCGTAACCTCACCTAAATTAATCATGGTCTTGGTAAACCACTATGACTCAGACAAAAGGATGGTTCAAAACACAGAAGGCCAAGTAGTATTGGATATCAGGTCGGACGTCATAGAGGATGTATTCCACCTTCACAAAGGCATAGAAAAGTTCTATGACTTCTTCATAGAGAAGGGAAACTTGTGGTTTAGGAACAAAGGGGATGAAGCATATGAGATAATCAATGACAATTACCTCAAACAACCTCTCCCCAAAAATAAGTTGGACAAGATAGACCTAAGGAGGGGGTACATGAAGGACGATATCAAAGCGGCCATAACAATGCTAAGCCGAGTATATGGGTTACCACAATCCTCTCAATTGGAGAATTGGATGATTCTCCTGATTGAAAGAATCAAAGACCGTAGGTCTAGGTTCGACTGGGGAACCATCATTAGCGATAGGTTGGATGAAAAACTCATGGCAATAAAACATAACCCCAAGTTTTACATGAGTACTTACATGGTGTACTTATTAGCAGCTCGGGCAGATTACTCGAGACTCACCAAGAGGGGAAATCTAAATGATCCCAATGCATGGCCTTACATCATATACCCCCAACTATAGAAGAGGGAGAAAATGTCAAAGGATAGCCCAGACTACAGGATAGTCAATGACGCTTTCATCTTCGCAATCATCCGATCCATTGAAGGTGATTTTGCAAAAAGGATGTCACAGGAAGCAGCAGCTAAGATAAGGACCATAGGGGCCTATTATGTTCAATTCAGGACCTTCACCTACATTCAAATAGTAGGATCAATGGTAAAACCCAATAAATTTCCCAGATATCCTTCTGACTAGATAATCATTGTGGAGATGGCCCGACAACTCACCGATGCATATGAGCACATAAAGCACAAGAAGAAGCATTGTTGGGATTTTCCCATCTCATTGGGACCATATACCCTATAGGATATGAAGGTCTACAAGTCACTAGCCTTTGAATGGGATGACTACCCCCTGCAGATTACAAGACAGTGTGACCTCATTTTGATCCTATAGGCACTTACAGCCACATTATTGGTAAATTCTACATTCATGAACCACACGTGGAGGATCACTGGATGAACTATATAGATGCGCATGAGGTCAGGATCCGGGATTACTGTAGGATGACCCTTACCCTAGCAAAGGAAGTCATAAAGACCCTTATTCCCCCTAAAGTTTAGGAGTATGATTCAAAAGAGGTCTTAGAGGCAATTTGCACCAATGACAAGATATATGATAGGCCCATCATGAACGCAGAGGTTGACAAAGATGAAAATGATGACATTTATTTCTAAGAAAGGCATGTGTTGAGGAGGAAAGAGGAGTGGATTAAGAGGCCCTATAGGATGATCCCAATACTGGTGAAAACATTGATGGATCCAACCAAACAAGCAGATAAACAACGCGAGGAGAAAAACACAGTGCCAAAGTACAAGAAGGCACCACCGCAAAAACCAAGTATGGTGTATGGCCATGAACGTGCAGTGGAATATGGGTCAAAGGCCCAAGGCTCCCAAGACAAGAATGATTGGATAGATAGATTCCCCCACGGTCTCAACACAAGTTGCATCAGGTGAAGGACCCTCCACTTCAGGACAATCTTTTCCCTCTACCGAAAAGAGAAAGAAGATATACAAAATAAAGAAAGCTTCTCTGTCCCCACAATTGGAGACCGTGCAAGAAGACTTGCAAGAAGAGGAAGAGGAAGAGGAAGATGTCCCTCTAGTTAAAAGGACAAGGTATCACAAAAGGAGAGAAAAGGAGACCGGTCAGAAGTAGCAAGAGGATCCTAAAGAGCAAGATAACCCCTTAGATGCTCTTGGATCATATGAGTTCCAAATATCAGACTTTGAAGGTTTGGAAGGTTTCTCAGACCAGGTCCAAGATATGTCAGGGTATGCGACTAGATACGAGGTGGCTGGTCCCTCTCTCTTCCAACCCCAGGTAATCCTAACTCCACCTCCCAGTCAATTTACTAACCCAAACCCTAGTATACCTATTATGGGAAAGAGCTCCAAAACGGATCACGGTCTCATAAATCAAGAGTTCTCACTTACCCAAGAAGTACCTAGAAAAGAGCCCACAGCAGAATCCATTCCTGTTACAATTCCCCCCCACCCCCACATTCTTGCTCCACCAACTACTATCCCACCTCCTATTCCATCTCCCCCATCATTTCTCTAGACTCCACCAACTACTCTTCCACCTCTAATTCCAAATCTCCCAACACCTACTCCACCATCATTGAGCCCTTTGCTTTGCAACATCCCAACTCCTGGAGGTCAATAAATCTAGAGTCTATGTCACCTTTCAAAACCACACTGAAGGTCCTGACCGGTCTCAATATAGAATTGTTAGCTAGCTCCTCGGGCGATGAAAACAGAGACCAAGAAAAACAAGATGAGGTAGGGGAAGAAAAGGACAAGATGGAGGAGGAAAGGGATAAAGAAGAAGGACACCAAGAAGAGGGGAATGAAGGGGAATGAAGACAGGAACAAGGAGAAGGGCCAAATAAAGAGGTGACCCCAGGGTCCCAAAATTTGGATTCTGTTTTACAAGTTACCCCATATGAGCCAGTCACCGCATCTAGTAAGCCCACATGGTTTACTAGAGAAATCCAGTTAAGAAGGAGAACTTATATAGATGATGATGAGAGGGAAACTGTAGACATAGCATCCATAGGGCAAGCATTTCAAAAGAAAATGGTCATATTACTAGTGCAGACAATGTCCTATGTCACCCAAGACACTAGGGGGCGCTGAAAGGCACAGGTTGCAATCCCATCTGCCAGCACCTCTCAAGCCCAAACTACTTTGGAAGACTACACATTTAAGGAGCTAGATTTGGGGGAACCTACCAAGGAGGGGAGAAAGACACTAGCAGCCTTAGGGCTCAAACATGCCCTAGGTTTTATGAGTAAAGACGAAGAGACTATAAAGGCCTTGACTAAACAAAATGAAACCTTGAAGAGGTTCATCCACAAAATGGTTGGTCCCATCGACCCTAACTACCCAGAGGCCTCATTACAGGCAGTGTTGGATAAAAGAAATGCCCCAAACTTACCAGTATGTCTAACTCCCTCCTTCATCAAAGCAAGTGCAAATTGGAAGGAGGATTTTGAGCAATACGGGGAAGGTGCTATCAGGCAAATATTCAAACCTTACAGGGTTATTCTAATAGAGTCTAAAAATTTGATAGATTTGATGATGAATGAAGGTGGCCTAGAATCAGAGACCAACAAATGGAGAGCCACCCTCCAAGACCTACAGATCATCTGAAAAAATGCTTCTAGATCTTGGTAAAAATATATGAATGTGAGGAGCTAGACAAATTTGAGACATGGATAAAGCGCATAACCAAGATAGTTGGTATTTATGAGAAATCTCAAGCTTCCATATTGGATAAGCATAAGGAGGTCTTGGAATGGGTCGAGGAAATAGATATCTTTTTCACAGGGATTGGCATTGACTTATAACAAGATAAAGATAAGCATGTCTTACGGCCATCCAAAGAAATGGTCCAATAATTCAAGGACATTATGGCAGGTACAGGGACCAAGGAAGCCCTGTAACAGTTGTTTTATTCAAAGGAAGAAATGATGAAGGTGACCAATCACGTAGAGGAAATCCAATTCTTCACTTCCGAGCTAACTGCCTTTAAAGAAAAGCAGGAATAGAAGATTAATAGGGAAAAGAGGAAATAAATAAACTATGAGGAAGTCCAGGAGATCATACAAAGGCTCAAGGATGCACACCCAGAAGTGTTCTCAAATTGACCCTTTGGACCACAAAGAAGTTTTGGAAAAGAAGTCCCCCACACTTAAAGATTTTCCTAAGGCATTTTTCAGCCTTTCGGCCCCTGCAAATGATCCAACCCTTCGGCCTTCCAGGATTTTTGGCCTTCGGCCCTACAGAATTTTTCCCTTTTGGCCCTCAAAGTTTTTTGGCCTTTTGGCCTTCCGAGTTTTTTGCCTTTTCGGCCTTATGGGTATTTTGGCCTTTTTGGCCTCCGACAGATCCAAACTTCGGACCAAGGTTTTGATGATAAACACTTAGAATATTTGACACTAGAAAAGTTTTAGAGTTGAGGTCGGGGTCCGAAAAACTGGGTGTTTCCAGTAAGATCACATTTTTCACACCAGTTGAACTCAAGATCTAATTGATGGTTAGCTTGAGTTCATTTTGAAAGGACTAAGGGTTCCCTATCAGTCTCCACCATAAGAAGAGCTTCTAGATGAAGATTCCAAGAAGGACTTCCAGAAATAAGAAGAAGACTTTGAATTTTCTAAAGAAACCCCTTCTTCTTTTCTTTTTCTTCTTGGTGAGTTTGACCCTCCTTGCATGGGAAAACTGATTGTAAATGGGTTCATGGATCCATGCAAGTTATCTAGTGTCAGTTAAGAATAGTTTCCCTTCCAGTAAAGTTTTAGTTTAAATTATTTTTTTCTCTCTGATGCCCTAAATTTAGAATTCAGAGTTGTGGATCAAATTCTATATATTGTAATCACAAAATCAATGTAAGGGTTGGATTCTTAATGCAATAAAGATATACATTTGGTGCTTCATTCTTGGTGTGTGAATTGCTGCTACCTATGCAAAATTATTCAATGTATTCTTGCATTGTTCATTATTTTCATAGAGCCTCTTGTTTATTGTGCTTCGAATTCATGTTTTTTTAGTTGGATTTTATTGTTGTTTACTTTACCTTGCTGTGACGAATGTGTGGAAGAGATCATCTTTGGGCTTAACGATAAATCTGTCTCGTGGGTGCGCACATCTTGGTGGCTTTGTGATTTGATCAATTTTGAATATCTTGCACGAGTAAATACGTCCTCTCTCTAAACGCTTACATCTGTGGGGTAGTGAATTGTGACTTGGTCTGATTTATGCTCCGTGGGTTTACACCAAATCTCTCCCATTATTCAATTCACAAGGAAGGGTTTACAAATGGTTTATGTTCATAGGACTTCATTTTCATTCATTTGCTTATTCCTCATTACTCTACTCCCTACTCTCTTCCATCTCTTAAATTCTTAAAAAAATGACACCCAGATGTTAAAACGGAAAATACCAAAAAAAAGAGCTAAAGTGTTTTTTTGTAGTTTGATGTCTTGAACGAACCACCAAAGGCCTCCTCATGAACAATCACATTTATTTTCAACTGAGTAACCAAGCAGGTTGTGACTCGACCCCAGAGAACCTTGGGAATAACCCCATTATTCTTTCAAGAGAGGAAATCGAATCTTGAGATCCTAGCAAGTTGGCTTGTGTCAAAACAACGCTCAACAGGTTTCCTTCTCCTTTCTCCTATTCTCTTACAATTTTCCTCTTCCTTTTCCTTCCTTCCTCTGGAACAAGGGTTTCTCTCATGTTGTCGATTCGGGGTTTCTCCCCAAAGCCCTCTATTTTCAAAATTTAATTTTGTGGGTTTTGGGACCTCGGTCCCCACCAATTGTTGCCATGTTCAAAAGCTTTTGAATTCACCTCTTATTAATTGCTTTCCTCATGTCGTTTCGACTTGATGTTACTTTTATTGTATGGTTCAGGTCATCTAATCCCACTTGACTTATTCCGAACTGATATCCTCAGTTGTGAAACATATCAAATATTGGATAGTTTTATATATTGTTTAGCTTCAAATATTTGGTTTTTTCTGATATTTGTTATGCTTTGACTTTTTCCATGGCTACATGTACTAACACCCAAGCCAACCAAAAATTAAACATAGATTTTCACATTTTTGGGAAAATGGAAAATATATTTTCTTAATATCACCACTTTTTGGCCCCTCATAATCCCACACATTCCCATAATTCTTTGGAAGGTGATGGTGAGTTGACCAGTTTCTCTTAAAATTCTTTGAGTATTTTGACAAAGTATATTCTTAATTATTTTGCATGACACTAGAAACCAACACCCTACCATCTACCTTGTGAGGTGTCTAATGTTTTTTATGTACATATGTGTCCATTCTACGTTTAACTCGTGGCTGAGGGGAGACAAGTGTTCTCTAAAGTGGGGCCTTATCAACCCACTCACCTTTTATAAAAACCCATTGAGGAATGTGGGGTCATCTATGAACTATATCTTCTTTCTCAACTCTGTCTACACCCTAGACTACCATCTCAAACATATCAAACCCATCATTATGTATCTTGTAATCCTTGACCAAATCCTAGAGTATAAATAATCTATTTATCATTTATTTCTTTAATTATTATTGTATTTTTAATATCATATTTTGCAATAGAATTCAAGGGTAGATCATAGCTACCCTTAACCTATTTTTTGTATTGTTCTAATGTTAGATAAATATAGGTTGGGGATGTAATCCCTAGGGAGAATGAAAATGCATCACTCCACATCATGGGTAAATCAAGATACAAGAACTTGGGGGCCCTTCAATTGTTGACATAGTAGCTTGAGTAGCCTCACAAGTTTTGGATCTTAGTTGTTGGCACTACAAACATGAAGCCCTACCATTTCACAAAGGGTTACCTCTGGAACACAACATTAATTTTACTATATACATAAATTTAAAAAATATGCTAATTTTCTCCATAAAAAAGATATTATATATGTTATATTAAACTTTGAGTTAAATTATAAAAAAATGTTTTAAAGCATACTTCATTTTTTCCCTCTTACTATTATAAGTAAAATAGGATTATACTATACCTTGATGTAGTTCAATTTTTCTATTCTATTGATGTTTAATTGGTTAGGCAATCATACATGTCACAATAGTTATTGTTTTATATTTTCATATTTTTCAGTATAAAATGTGATTCTAATCATATGTTTTATAGGTTATATCAAATAAACAAAAGGATGGAAGTGAAATTGTTACTTTAGTTAACAACATTATAACTAAATTTGATAATCTAGTTGAACATCAATCAATCAATCTTTTGCAAATAATATAAGACACACGACATTATCTACTATGCTTTGAAAGAGAAAGTCAAAGTAGAAACACAAAAAAAAATCGTTATTTATGTCTGATTCTATTGATATTTACTTTGTTCTGCAATCATTATAATTTTATACTTCTACAATTATAACCAAATAAACTATTTTTACATAGTTTAAAAAAAAAAAATAAGTTGAAAATATTTTGTACACTTTACAATAATATAAATATTTTAAAAAATTGACTTGATATAGAATTGATGTTTTAACTATAACATAAAACATTATACATTATCTATTATCTATTATTTTTTATTAAAGATAAAAAAACACATACCTAATTTCCAAAAAGGGAACAAAATATTGTACTAACTTATGCTCCATTATAAGATCTTGGCTATGCTTCTTTTGAAAAAGTTGTAAGGATATGATGAACAATAGTTTGTGAAGTGCATGATTGCCTCTCTGTTTTTTTTTAAAAGACATGTTTATATCACTATCAAAACAACATTCTATTAGTAGAAATCTGCAAGTTTTACTAAAACAGTCTACTGGATCAAGAGGTGACCACTTAACCCTTAATGGGATTCCAAAAGTAGACTACTCACTTGTTGCTATATTATCATTTAAAACAAGACATCATCATTGCTTTACGTTGTGGTTGCAGTTGAACGTGTCTATGAAGAAAAGACATCACAGTCTACCAAATATTAGGGTTTTTAAAAATCAGGCTGTCGATCAGCATTTCAGTTTGGTGAGCTCTCCTTATTGCTTGTTTCATAAGAATAAATCTTTGTTTTCGTGACAGATTTGTGGAGATTTATATGTGTGAGCATTGCATAACAAATGCATTTCATAAGTAAATGAGGCAATACAATCATTTGTGTACTTTAATTTGAATCAGAGAAAATGGGTCGTGGTGTTTGCAGTGGAGGAGGGCAAAGCTCATTGGGATACCTGTTGGGAGGAGGAGCCTTAGTGCCCACAAAAGACACCTCTACAAAGATTCAGAACAGCAAGCCCATTTCAAATAACTATCATAGGGTAGATGGGCAAAACAGTGGGAATTTCATTACTGTAAGTTGATCTGATTTTGTTTATAAGCATTTCATTCTAATGGGTATTAAGACCAACAAAGATAGTAGTTATAAAGAGGATTGGTTTTATGAATGCATATAGTCAGTCTATTGGGTTATAAGCCAAAATAAAGTATAGATCACATTCAGAGATTTATTATCAGAATAATGAAGAGCTAAGGAAGATAAGAGGTAATAGTAGATCATGAACTGTAATGATTAGAAAAAACCTCAACAACATTCTTAATCCAAAAACAGTATCATGTAACTGGGTATTAAGACCAACATAGTTGGTTGTTATAAAAAGGATTGGTTTTATGATTTATTATTGTTTTTCTTCATGTATATAAGTAGTCTATTGGGTAGTAAGATCAATTTAAATTTTGAATTTCTGGTTTTGATTGTGTATGTTTTTGAGCATCAACATTTCGGATCACACTCTGTGATCTATCATAAAAATGTAGAAATTCAAAAATATACATAATCAAAGCCAGAAATTCAAACTTTAAATTCAAATGGATTGTGGAAATCTGATCAAGATCAATCTAATGTAGATCAATATTTTGGATCTTATTCTATGATCTATTATCAGAATAATGGAAAGCTAAGAAAAATAAGAAGTGATAACAGATTACATGGAAAATGATCCAAAACCTTAATTTAAAAAACTTGCACAATCTAAATCTAAAAGCAATACCATTACGTTGATCTGTTTGCAGTATCATTAAATTGATCTCTTTTTTTTTAATAAGCATTTCATTCTACTGAATATTAAGACTAACATAAGTAGTTGTTATAAAAAGGAGTGATTTTATGATGTTCAGGATCGGCCATCAACAAAAGTGCAGGGTGTACCAGGTGGAGGGTCTTCTCTGGGCTATCTCTTGGGAGGACAGAAATGAGAAGCTAGACCATTAGTCATGTGCTCATCATTATCATATATGATTTGGAGTTGGGTAGTACTATAATCATGGCATTTGCTGAAATCAGACTTTTCTAGATTGTTAATGTATTAAATGTTTGTTTATACAAAAGTCCATAGAAATAGGGCAGGGGGAAACAATAATCCTTGCAATTACATATTTCTTATCTTGGAAGTATTATTGAAGCCTTCAATCTGTAAAGAGATTTGTGTGTTGTATATTCACACAGCATTGAGCACAATATGATTTGTTTATAGTTAATGCAATAAATATTTGCTTATACTGATATTCATGGATACAATAATCCTTGCAAGTGTATATCTCTTATCATGGAAGTATTCGTGCACTCAAATCTGCGAAAGGCTTGACTGTAAAGCGCATTCCATTCTATATTTCTTTAAACTTTCAAACTGTAATACACGTAAAATTTAAGGGCCTGTTTGGTGCCAAGCATTAATGTGGAATAAGCATTAGTTAATGCTAGAATAATTTAATTCTCTATTTGGGGCATTTTTTGAATTCTGAAATTAGAAAACTAATCCTCATTTTGGGGCCAATGCTTACATTAGTTAATTCTAAAAAAAAGCTGGAATTCATTTCTTATTCGAGAATAAGCTATTTATGAATTCAATTTTTTTTTTTTTTTAATGTAGGTATGTATATATATACACGTGTGT
>MU226363.1:2678729-2691775 GCA_018584345.1 Thuja plicata | reverse complement strand
TGTACACGTGTACATATACACACGTGTGTGTGTATATACACACGTGTGTGTATATACACACATGTGTATATACACATGTGTGTATATATACACACACATGTGTATATATGTGTATATACATGTGTGTATATATATACATGTGTGTATATACATACATGTGTATATGCACGTGTGTGACATACATGCACAAGTTAAAAATACATATTATTCAAATTAATTAAAAAAATAAAAAATAATCCTTATTCTAATTCTACAATATGGGATCCAAATTCCAGCTTTCATTTTTAGAATTAATTAATCCGAAAATAGGCCCTTATTCTTAGATAAGTTAATGCCATGCACCAAACGGGCCCTAAGCAATTAGACTTTGACAGCGGCCAATTTGACATAACTAACTATTGGTAGTTTTCTATGTTTTCTTTTTTCATTTTTTGTTTTCCAAATGAATTAGCATTTGTTACTTTTTATAAATAAAAAATAAAAAATACTTAAATAAAAACTGGTGTGAAAAGGCACATTTTCAATGTTTTTAAGGATTAAGTTCAAAAGAAAAGATGAGAAAAGTTTAAATGGGTCGGGCTCAAATATTAGAAAATAGTAAAGCTATTGAATATTGAGATTAATATTATTAGAGAGGAGTTACACTTACAAACAACCCTTTCTTCCTTAAATCCAATTGGTTAGATTCTTTCTTTAAAAATGGATTTTTAAGGTTATTTCCTTTTTTAATGCTATTACAATCTTAAATGAGTGAGGCTCAAATATCAGAAAATAGTAAAGCTATTGAATGATAGAACAATATCATTAGAGAGGTGTGCACAATTAGTTAATTAGTTTTGCACCAATCAACCAATCATAAGTCACTATTTTTTATTTTAACCATAGTTTGTAATGTATAATCATTTAATTTATTTTGAAATTGTTCTTTTAATTCATTTTATGAGATACTATATTTCATATTTTATTAATGTTCAACTTCAATATATTTGAACAATATTATAATATATAACTATTACATATTCTAAAATATTTATTATATTATATTTTCAACATATATATTATAAATAAATATTACAATTTCTAATATATAATATATATTATGCTATAATATATATACTATAAAATACTATATCACAATATTATATAATTTTAGCCTTTATATATTATTTAAATTTCACCTTACATTTAAAATTTATAACTATATTTTGAATTTTAACAATTATAGCTATAGAAATAAAACTATAATATATATAAACATAACTTATTAAATATTATTTTTAAGATTTTATATAAAGTTTTTTATTTAATTTAATTAAAATATACTTAATATTTATAATAAAATTCAAATTAAATTTACATATATAGTTATAATTATAACTAATTAAGGCAAATACAAGTCACTATGTGACACTTGTTTCCTTTTTTAATGCTATTACAATCAGTGATGGCTATGGCTAATTAGTTATTAATAAATTATCTGAGAACAAATTAGGATTCATATTCAACAACTTTCTAAATAGAAGGGACATTTAAAGTTGGTAATAGTAACCATCCTTCTTCATGAAATATTTCTTTGTTTTTTTTTTTTTTTTTTTTTTTTTTTTTGACTAAGAGCATCGAGACTTAATAAATATGAAGACCGTATGAAATAAAATTTACAATGTTGAGAAACTAGCAAAAGATAACTTTAAAGTCTAATGAATAACTCTAATACATAATCTATACAAAATTGTGTTTCTCTTAAACTCTAGTAGCTCTACCAATATATAATGGAAGCCAAAAATGATCCAAAGGGTGAGAACATATTCTTAAGTGAAAGATTATGCAATTCTTTGTTGGATAAGTCTAAGATTATTGAAGAAAAAAATGTTAGACTTATCTTCATCAATCTACTATTTCAAATTATCCAAATATTTTCTAAAATTAATTTTCTCGCAAAGTTATCAACTCTAATTAAATCAACTACATCCAAAATTTAAAGGTATGATTGTAAATTTTACAAGACTAATCTTGGGTACAACACATGAGTCTTTGGTGTTTTAATAGTCTACCTAAAAATCCTCCATCATGATAAAATGGTAAATAGAAATAGGATTTCCCTAATGAAAATTCATTGTTTTATTTAAAAAATGATTTTTAATACTATTAGTAAGAGAAAAAAGGAATTTGAATCCACACAACTCATAACCTAATAAGTTGATCCCTACAAAACTTAAATATAGATAAAATATATTAAAGGAAACTTTTAACTAACTTATCATATGCTTTTGACGTTTCTAATTTACTAAGGATGGCTTTATACATAGATTTGGACATCGAACGAACAAACTCTACAAAAATAATAATTTTATCTAGATACTAATGTCCTTTCATGAAACTACCCTACTTATTAATAGTAATAATCGAAGTTAATATTGGGGTTCATTATGTAGTGTTATGGTGGTGCAGGAGAACCTAAGTACAAGGATAATTATAAGAGGCCAAAGGTAAAAATGTGTTTTTATTTTGTCCATTCATAATCTATGAGGTCATTTTAATGTCTTTAAAGTATAATGAGTCCTTTTGATGTAATTGGGAAGCAAAATGTAACATGTTCACAAGAAATTGCCAAGATTGTGCAATAAGGTCTTAATAGGTCAAATTGAGTCAAAGTACCCATGGAAGGAAAAACATGATGTAAATTGGGTTCTTAGTCCCATTTAAAAACATTTGAAGCATTAAATCAAGTTTGCAAGGTCATGTGTAACACAATGCAAAATTGCTTGAAAAATGTAAAATGCAGCATTTCAAAGTTGGCAAAGTTGCATCAAAGGTTGCAAAGAAAGTTGGTTGATTGGCTCAAAGGGTAGTTAAATGTTTTTAGTTGTCTCATCTATGTGTAAAAGGTGATGTTGGTTGAATTTTGAGAAGAGAGGTCGGTTTTGGAGGTGTAAAAAAAGAAAAGTTCAGAGACACCTCTGATTGTCCCTCTTATTCTGTAGATTTGAGGACATACATGGAGTTGGAATCCTTCAAAATGTTAAATAATGTCCCATTCACATGTAAGAATCACAATACTTTCAATGAAAGGAATTATCCAACTATGGTTAACACTGTCCCTTCATGACAGTGAAATAACAGCATTAGGACTCCAATATTTTATGTGCTCCACTCATCCCTAGAGACAGCCTAGGCTCCTTCACCTCAACACCTATTCCAATACACAAGTACTAAGCACACCCAAATGACATATCAAAACAAAATATTCAAAATTCTCCATTCAATCCTCAATACTACTGCAGATTTATAGACCCGAACTATGTCATTACTATATTTCAAACTTGCAGGGGTGGATTGGATGAAGCAATCCAATGATTTGGAAGTGCTAAAAAGATCCCTAGAGAACCTTGGTTGCGAGATGAGGTGTTTTGGAATCCATTTGAAGGTATTTCTATTGCAAAGATTAAAGACCAGTTAATTTCCTTGTAAATTGGCCCAGTTAGGGTTTGGTGGTGTACGGACGGTCTAAAGGACCAAAACCAAGAAAATCTTAAGCATTTTCCCAAAGGGTATTTGAATCACCAATTGGTTTGGAGGGTTGTGTGAGATTTTTGTGAAATAAATCCAAAACACTACAAAATAGGGCTAATTGTGACCTACTAGTCTAGTAGCCCTTAAGAGTAGGAAATTTGGAAAGGGTGAACCCACAATAGTGGGTTACACTTTTTTGCTTGAATGGACACTGAACTCTATGTTTTGAAAAAAACTTTCAGATTCAGATGCATATTGTCGTTAAGCCGTTTGAAATCAGAAGATTAAGTAAACTATAGTATTTTAGGATTTTTTATCTAGATTATATATATATATATATATATATATATATATATATATTGAATTGATTTGAATGGTTTTTTCTTTCTCCCACAAAAATGGGTATGTTGCTGAAAATGTCATTTTCAAAGAGTTACAGTGTTTTCATAGAGCATAAATTTTTTTATAAAATAGATATCATTGTGATTCTTTCAAATTTAGTTTTGCAACAACCATACGGAGGGCATGCAATTGGTTTGAAGACATTATCATTATTATTGTATATTTTATTAACGTTTGAAGTTCACTAAACCGTAATTTTGACATACCTCGACTACATAGCTTATAACGTGTCATGTATTTATTGAATTTTAATTTTTTTTATATAGAAAGTAGACTCGAAGACAGATGGAACTGTTATTTTCCAAAAAAAATTCTCTTTTCTACTATTTTTCATTAAACTTCAAACTCAAATGTTTATATTTGATAAAAAAAGCCTACATTCGATTAACATAAAAAAACATATACATAATAAACTCAAAAAATGGAAAATCTATAATTGTTAGAAAGATCGTTTGGAGTACTTGTGCTATGAAAAAGGACATGTCCTTATTATTCCATTTGAGCCTTTCGATTGAGCCCTGAAGCTATGAAATATGCATAATTTTGTAAACCTTTGCAAATTGCCCTTACTCAGGGACTTTCGATAGAATGTACTTTCGATCAAACTAGTTAGTTTTGATAGAAAGTACTTTCTATCAAAAGTACTTAATTGTTTTAACTCATCAAATTGTCCTTACTCAAGGATTTTTGATAAAAATTAATTTTGATAGAAAGTAATTTCTATCGAAAGTACCTGAATAAATCCTCATGTTCACAAATTTCAGGAGGAATTGCTTCCTCTAAAAAATTGTTACCCACTATTGTGGGTTCACCCAAAAGCGATGGGAAATTGGACCAAGGATCATTGAAGAGGATGGGTTTTTGGATGGAATTACATTATGGACATTCCCTAGACTCCTGTAAGGTATGTGACAGAGGAATGGTAAGATGGTGATTGAACTTACCCTGGTGAGTTCAAGAGAAGTATAGGAAGATAGAGCACTTAGAATTGATAGTAGAGTTCCAAAAGAATAGGAGGGTAGTGTTTTGAACCTCCTGATGATGTAGGGCTCTAGGTGAGAAAGAAACCCTAAGAGGTCCTTAAAGAAAAAGTAAATAACTAGGCTTAGTTCTAAGGAGAGAGTCTCCCTATCATATGGTTAAGTTGTGCCATTGTTGTTATAGTCACGAAGGTTCAAGAACCCACTAGGATACTGTACTAATAGACTTGTGCCTTCTTTGATCATATGTGATTGTGATTTTGAACCTTGGAATTCTCACCAAGTGACTTATTAGATTTCATACATGTTTTCTTTATCATTGTTGAGCTAGTTTACTCGCAAGCTATGTGACCTTACTAGGCTATCATTCTCAAAAGTTTTTCTTCTTTTACATTCATGTCAAGAATGAGGTCCCCATATTATACCCTCACCTAGAATGAGCTATGCCAAAATTCATTGCATTCACAAATCAAAAAATAGAAATAGTAAAAGGCAATTCATCAACACTAATCAAGCCAAATTATTACTTGATAGTGACCATTTGAGGAGTAGATAGAAAAAAGATCATAAATGGTAAGTATCATAAAGTTTTTTAATGCAGAAGTGATTTGTCATAATTACTATCTAAGCAGAAAGTACTTAGTGGTGATTACGAGTTGGATGTGTCACAGATTCTAGGTGTATTTGGCTTTGCTGAGAATGAGGTGTGGTATTCTTAACGTCTTTCTTAAAAATTATCACAGAGACAGAAAATTAAACCAGAGAGCTAAGATGGGTGGAAGTAAGAAACAAGTGGAGCCTGTAAACTATGACGAATGGAGGAAAATGAAACAAGTCTGGAATATTCTGAAAGAAGGTAGGATGGAGGTGTTTCTGGAAAGGCTTCATGGTAGAAACCCTTCTATTACCAGGATTTTCTCTAAGACTTGGAAAGATGGGAAGGTTGTGGTAGGAAATCAGTATATGGAGGTCACTAAGGATATTATAGTAGAGGCTACAGGAATGGGAACGGATGGAATCAAGTTCTACAGAGACAGAGCGATATCTGATAAGGCTTGGGAGAATTTCCTAGAGTCTGAAGAAGAGAAGGCCAGACTGGTTAAGGTTGACACTTCCTACCACAATCCAAAGGGCATATCAAGGCCATGGAGGTATTTTCTTTATGTGAATCATATCATGCTTGATGGTAGGTTTACCCAAGCTTATGGTCATCATTTTATGCTATTGAATCATTTCAGACACAAGGTGAAAGTTAGTTTTCCATTATCTACTAAGTTTGTTATATTTCACTATTAATAGTTTGCAAAAAGACCCGAAGGGAGATCATGACTCTTACCAGGGTCTAATGTTGTTAATCTATGAGGTTTTGAAAACTAAAAAAGTGGAAAGACCTCTGTTGAAGAAGAACCAGAGGGATGAGGAAGAAATGGAGGGTGATAAGGATGATAGTATGTATGAGGAAGAAATAGAAGATAATGAAGAAGAATCCAAGGGATACAAAAACCCTAAAAATACCACCAAAAAGGGTTCCTCATCTAAGAAAAGATAGAAGAAGCTCTTTTCTGAGGGCTCTGATACAGACAAGGAAACTAATGAAGATAATCCAGAGGGGAGCAAAATGAGTAAGAAAAAAGTCAAAAAGTCTACTAAGAAGAAGACTTTGGTAGAAGAAACAGAAATAGAGAAGGATTCAGAGGATGAAGAGGAGGACAAAAAAGAGACTAAGAAAAGAAAACGGGGAGAAGTTATATATAGAAATAAGATCGACCGGAAAGGTAAAAAACCTAGCAAGAGGAGAATTGTTCTTTCCTCGGATGAGGAAGATGTGATGGAGAAAAATTTGAATACCGAGATGAACCTCGGGGAGGATGATAAAGGAGAGAACAGGGAGGACAAAAAAGATGACAAGGAAGAGGACCAAAATCCAACTGGGAAAATTGATGCCAACGAGTAGAAGAAAGAAGAAAAGGCGAAGGAGAAACATGACAAAAGAACTAAAAAAGAGGAAACAGGGTATGAGGAGACAGACTTCCACAAAAATAAGGAAACAGGTAATTATCATGTGCCTGATGATACTAAGCAGAGAAAGGATTGCATTGCGGACTTCACTAGTATGGTGAGTAATATGATTGATGACAATGCTAATATGAAAAATCAAATTGATGTTATGAGGGCTGAGATTAATCTCATAAAAATCATTGGTATTGGTGAGAAACCTATTGTTGTTTTCTTGGACGAAATGAAAGAGGCAGTTGGTAATTCAGAAGCCCTGGTGGAATTTGTGAAATAATTTGGTAAAGTAGAGAAACAGTTGAATGGCATCACAGAAAGGGAGGAGGAAGAGGAAAGCACAAGGAAAATCAAAAACCTAAACATCATGGTGGAAAAACTTGAGGAAACGGTTTGAAAAATAGGGGAGCAATACCTAGTGAGCCTTAAAGCCGATACTGGGCACCCACATATCCTGATGGATAAGTTGGGTCAGGACAAAGGGTAAAAGAACTGCAGAGAGGTTTAGGAGATCACAGGACTGGGAACTCGCACGAGGGCTAGCACCAAGAAGATGAGTCCAAAGGAGGACAAAGATACGGAATACCTCGAGAATTTGGTAAATCAGATGCAGATTATGGTCATTCGGGCCCAGGAACTTGTGGAGGGCATGTAGCTGTCTTTTTCCAGTTTTGTCCTTTTTGTTGTCCCTGTCTTTTCAGTTTATCTATGGGACTTTTTTGGTTAGGCTGTTAGCTTGCTAGCTATTTTTGCTTTCCTTGTTTGGTGCTATGGCACAGATGTTGTTGAACTCTATTGAATATCTGTAAAAAACTTTTGTAAAGGTTTCGCGTCCTTGTAAAATATATTTTTACTTAATCAGAACACTAATTTTTATAATAATAGTATACATGTCATTATAAGAAAAATAGAAAGAAATAAGTCAAAAGACCCTTTTTCTCGAGAATCAAAACCAAAAAATATAAACATTACCTAACAAACTCTAAAAGATAAAAACTTTAAATATCACAAAATTTATAAAAAGCATAATAATTGGAGAAGTCAATTCTAAAAAATTCACCTCTTTTCATCTAAAATACCTCCTCATGTGACTCTTCAATAAAAATTTTCCCCATAAGAAAAATATTCATAACTTTTGAAACCAAAGGAGGAATATAGTCACTAATGAATTTTTTCTTCCCCACAATCCTACGTCTATTTTATTCAACCAAGGAATAAGCCTAATATAGAAACATAATGAAATGAAAAAATATGAGTACCATTGGAAAATATAATAGACAAAAGTGTATTATCATTTCTCCTTTATTTTATAGAAATATAAAAAAATAGTATTCTTATCTCCCTATTTATTGTGTTTCCAAAAAAATTATTTCTAGAGTTCCCATTTATTAAGTTATTTAAAGCATAAATAATCCTCAATAATAAGCCTTTCTACAAAGTAATACAATTCAACATTTCTTAGATTTGATTTTTTATAAATATATTTTTAAAATAAAATTAATTAAATTTCTTAAGTTTAGAAATAACATAATAAAGTCTCTTCAATAAATAAAACATGGTTTTACCATATAAAATCTTATCCTTTAACCACCAAGCGGTCATGTGGTCATGAATATTAAAATCTTTGAACCACATTAATTAGTACCATAAAGAAGGATTATTGGAAAGATATAAAATAGTAGAAAATTATTTTATTGTCCAATTATCATATACCTTCCACTATTAAATATTAGAAGTACATACCCAATTATCACTGACCTAACATTCTATATCTCTTTGAAATTTAAGAAATACCATACATTCTATTTTTCAAATTAAAATCCCCATCCTTTAGTTTAACATCAATCAACTTAGAATTACAGAAATTATAGTGAAATAAGATAGAAGAGGGATCTTATTGGCTAGAACCAAGTCAAGTTTTCCATTGAGGCTTAGAATAGATTTAAAATAATCTACAAGAATTAATGAAAAGAAGATACCATAAGGATTTCACCAATATATGAGACCAAAGAAGAGTCTTACAAGTTAGAAATTAACAGGAAGATGGATATTAAATAGAATAATTAAGATACTCAAATTATATAAATAATAATATATAAATAAATATTTTTTCACACAATCTAAGGAGTTAGCTAGTGAGGATAATAAAAAAAGCTTTGTAGAAATTCAAGAGCTCTAATTCACTAAAAATACCATCATTTGCAAAGAATATTTAAGATAAACTAATCATGTCATCTATTAAAATATTAGTTTCTTGAAGAAAAATAACACCAAGATTATGTTCTCAAATAAAATCTCAAATGTTGGTTTGTGGTGACTGACCAGGCAAGTACTATACACTTTTATGCAATTTTTGGTTAACTTGTCAAGTGCATTTTGGGTTAATTTGTCAAGCATTTCCCTAGGTTAACTCATCAAGCATTTCAGTAGGTTAACTTGTTAAGCAATTTTATAGGGTTAGGATTTTTCTAAAAGAAAAATAGTATTAGGGTTTGGCTTGGTAGAGTGAACAACTATTGTAGGATTTGTAGTGGTATTGAGTTGCAAGGGATCACTAGTTGTAATCAGGTGAAATTACTGGATAATAATATTGGACTCTCTGGTTGGTGGACATAGCCCAAGATTGAGTGAACCACGTTGAATTCTTTGTGCCTTATTTTTGTGTGTATTTTATTTCTCTATTTCATTGATCATATATGTATTTAACTCTTAAGATGTATATTTGTTATTCCTAACATCAAACCCTTTTGTTGAGGGGTCCTTCCAAAACCTATAAAGTTTGACATCAAGATATTGATGCCATTTTTTAGATGGAAGAGAAATGATAATCATCTTGACAATGCCAAATTCAACTAAAGGTCTCCCATCATATCAATATTCTTATGATATCTAATTTTTCTTCATTCTAATTGTTTTTCCTAAATAGCCTTTTTAAATATTTTTTAAAGACCAATGAAGGATGAATTTTAATTTATCACACTTTCTTTTATACTTATTTCATAATATTATCCTAGAATAACACAACCTTCATAACTGACATTTTGTATCTCTATCATAATGGAAAAATCAAAATTATATTGGACTAAATAAAATCATAATCTTTGGGTCCAATAGATTCTGGCATGGTAATAGTAGAGGAAGAAACATCATCTATTGGATGGAGAGAAACACTAAGAGTGGGGTGAACCAGTATTTCAACAAATTTTAACCTCGTTATTCATATTTCCAAACCACTTAATGCATATAAAGAAAAGTAACATGCAAGAACATAAAGAGAATAGACATCACACCATAACAAGTGGATTTTTATCATAGAAACCCTATTAGGTGAAAAATAATGGTGGGGATGACATCCACAAGATAATACTCTGCAGACTATTGTCTTACAATGATGAAGAATGCACTTGCATTCAAGCACACTGCCTAGAGCTCACTACTCAATTATAACTAGGGCTACAACCCTTTACAAGAAGGTTCACTACCTTAAAGAATCACAACAATTATCATAGGTTCTTGAACTACTAAAATAAAATCTAACAGTGTTTTATTACAATTCCATATTAGCACATACTTTGATCCAATACACTTTTACCTCTAACTGGCCTATTTTCCTACTCTTTGCCAATCAAATTATCAGATCTGCAAAACCTTCATAAAATCCTTCACTTCACACCTTGTACATTGATCTCATGCATCAATAACTATCCAACCTTCTCTTCATACCCTAACCTCTCGATTTTATAGGTACACATCCATAAATTTAATCTCTCAATGTTGACTCCAAAACTGTTCTAGGGAAATGTAACATGTTTTGACCACGTCAACCAAATATTCAATTCAAATTTATTTCCCACCAAGAAATGCATGCACAATCCTCCATACATGTCAGATATAAAACTAAAACATAAAATTTAGTTTTAAATACTATTTAGCTTGTCCGCACACAAATATATTTCATCATAATTTAACTATTCTTATTGGTAAATAGAATACTGATGCTCAGATCTTTCTAACTCTTACACCCTACATCATTGTACCTTCAAATTATAGAATTATCATCTATAAGCATCAAAAATGATTCCCTTAGATGTGCGTCAAAATATTTTAACCTCGAAAGGAACACTAGACCTTTTACCGTACACTGGCAGAATACTTTGTCTTCATTTCCATACTTACCCAAATTCTGATATGACTTTCGGTTGATCTCCAACTGTAATGTGGACATGGAATTAGTGTTTAGTTGTCATCAATGAAAACATCCAAGATTTTATGTAGTGTCTCTTACCAAAAATCTCCCCCTTTGGCATTGATGGAAAGACTTACTGAAAAATGACTAAGTGTACAAAACTATCCATAGCACAGAACTTAAATGCTCCAAACAATTTCAACTGTAATTCTACAATAACTCCCCTTGGGAATAATATGCACATTTTTCACTATCGTACACTCCCCCTTTGGCATCAATGGAAAAGGCATACCAAAAATTTCCTTTACTCTCCCTTGGAGTTTTCATACAATACTTGTAGACATATATATAGGCAAAACTTGGTAACTTACATCAATTTGAAGATATTTGCACAAATTGTCTTCAGTAGCTGCAAATCTTTGTCCCAACCCTATTTGAGACTGATGAAAATTGAGATGTGGACATTGGATAATAATACCTTTTCTTCTGCCTCTTGTAAGTTGACTGGGGTTGATGCTGCTAAGGCATCTAGTGCCTCCTTCATTGCACTAAATAATATATGAATTTTGGGGGAGATCAAACTTCTTAGCTCTCCCACTCTACCAATAATCATGTCCTTCTCATTCTTAAGACCCTTAATCTTTTCAAGTAAATCTATCACTTTACCTTCTGGTTGAGATGTTGAAGCACTCAACAGATCAGATGATTAAGCTATTTGCTTACAATCCTTTAATTTCTTCTCTCTATCTCCAACAAACTTTGAAGTTAATATGCATGAATTATATATATTCTTGCCTTCAGACATAGGATCTTGAATGCATTTTAATATTGGTGCCTAAGATGAATCTATTATATGCTATCATTTCTTTTAGCTCATTGAGTCATTCCTCATCAAATTCTCTCCTAACTTTGATTTCAACAAAATTCTCAAATGACTCAAATTGAGTACTTAATCCAATAATAAGGCTCTTGAGATTATCAAAAGGGTTTTCTACTACATCCTTGAAAAAAAATTGCATTAACTTCTCCAATATTCCAAATGCCTATTCCAATAATGTGTTGTCTTTAATGTGAGTCTTCAACATTTCCTCTCTAGCTTGAACCTCGGTGAATTGAGCTAGTTTGAGTTTTTGAAGGGGTGAAAGGACTGACAAATCAGCTGGACATTGTGACAGTTCTGGAACATATTCCAAACTGTCCATTTCCATGAATTGTTTCACTGCCTTGACAATGTTTCTTGCCCTTCCCTTTTCTGTCTTTTCTTTTTCTACTACCACCTTACAGTCCTCTACCTCCTTATTGTTGTGGGTTCCACTAAACACGCCCCATTTTGGCCACTTGGCCTAATGGGGGGACATTTTTTGGGTCTTTTAGTCTTTTGGTCAATTTGATTAGGCATCTGGTGATTCAGATTGTGGGCTCATGTGCTCCCAGTAGTTGGATATCGGTTGAGTCAATTCTTGGTGTTTTCCCCCCTCTTTTTGCCCCTTTTTTGGCTTCTTTTTTGTTTGTGTGTTTTTTAGAGTTAGTGTTTTCTAGGAAAGTCTGGAAGATGTAGTGAAGGAGTTTTCTTCCATTTCTGCTGGGTTTTAGTCAATTTTATAGCTTCCTTTGTCTCCTTTTTAAAGTTAGATTTAATTTACTTGCATGCAGACTTAGATGTTATATTTTAATTTCCTATTTTTTTTTATTTTTATTTTTTGATGAATAGTCCCTTTCTATTAAAAAATAATAAAGTTACATATCCACAAAAAAGGGCCGGGGGATAAAGAATCACCCCGTAGAGTTCACACGGCTAAGCCGGATACATAAAACTATTCATAAAAAAAAGCAAATGCCATTTAGGCAGCAAGAGCAGTTCCAGAAGGTGGCGGATCTTGATCATCCGATCCCCACTTCTTAGTGGGATTGACAGGAGGGTCGGGAAGCGACCAACCATCATTATCAGCAGTTTCTTT
>MU226363.1:2655781-2673665 GCA_018584345.1 Thuja plicata | reverse complement strand
TCACATGCAGTATCAAATTCCTGAGGATTAAGGATAATATCAGGGTTACCTCGTGAAAGACCTTCGGGATGAACTTGCGAGGATGTTTGTTTGGAGGAGGCGCCATGGCAATCCGAAGCTTCAACTCAAGCACCAGCAGAAACTGCTGGGCCAAAGTTGGTCGGAGCCATACTAAAGGCTAACCCTAATGCACAAAAGATCCCACAGTAAATGCGGTATGACAGATGGATGGCTTAGAGCGGAAACACAGACAGAATGCTGTACGCATGAAACCCTAGCAGAGAGAAAATCTCCCCTCTTTCCGTTTTCCAAGTTTGATTGACCCTGATCGTGAATAATTTCCTATTTTGATTAAAGATTGTTGACGATGTGTCATTTGTGATTGCAGAACTGAGAATCTTGATGTGGCATATTATGAACTGATGAGTTAGAGAAATTTTTTGATAGGGTTGACTTGCAACTATATGAAGATGAGAACAAAGAGAATTTATATTCTATAAATAACATTTTTCAACAATTCATTGGAATTGTAACTAGGCTGAACGCAAAAGATCATTTGCAACACATGTTTCAGTTCAAGGAAAATATGAAGAAAATCACGGAGGGCATTGAAGAAGTTCAAAATTTTGAAGCACACCTTTCTCAGTTTAGGGAGAGGCAATAGGGGAAGTTGAGCTTTACGAAGTTACTCAATTTTTATGAAGTTTGAGAAGTTTCAAAGAGATTCTACAATACTCACCTCAAGATCCTGCCAGAAGACTTAGCCATTTTTCACTCATGAGATTTTCAGAGGTTCAAAGTTTGGAAGTTCAAAAGTTTGGAGTTCACAGTTTGGAGGTTCAAAGTTTTAGTGTTCAGAGGTTCAGAGTTGGAAGGTTCAAAGGTTTAGAGTTTGGAGGTTCAAAAGGTACAGAGTTTAGAGTTCACAGATTCAATGGTTCAGAGTTCGTAGGTTCAAAATTAGGAGGTTCAAAGGTTCAAGATTTAGATTTTGAAGTTTGGTTTTCAAAGGTTCTATTGATGGTACTTTTTGATCGGTCTCATCAACAGATGTCAGTTTTCACCAGGTACCAGAGTACTGGCCAACTTTTCCTGTAAAGGTTGTCTGGGGAATAAATTCTCCAGGCCTTCAAGCACATGAGTGTCAGGTCTCGATAGTGTGGGAGCTAAGTTGGGTGTGTGACTATTTTTTTCAGGGGGATAGCTGGTTTTTGGCTCATCCTCTCCAGTGATTTCACTAGGTCGGGGTCTCCTACAAGCACTTAAATTATCAAACAAAATTCAAAAGATATGCCAGGGTTAGAGTGTATTCATTCTACTTATATTTTTGCAAATACATTTAAAACATCAACCATGCTCTAATTAACTTATACTAAATACTAAACATATACAGAACCAGTGATTCATACATGTTCAATAGCAAGGGGAAAGAGGTTAATCTACTTAAACATTATAGCAAAGGACATCAGAAACATATAGTAAAAAAGAGTGTTAACTCAGAGATCAAGACACCAACAACATCATTGCGAGAATCCTTCCTTCTTCATTAACAATTTTCCAGCATCACTAATGTGTACATCAACAGCTCCAAGAGAGCGTCTATCTACTAAGAACTACTAAGAACCACTAAGCATTGAGCTCTACAACTACAATAAAATGAAATGCTAAGTGCTAATAGTATGGACTGCAAAATCATCAATTTTGCCGACCCTTGAAATGAAGTCAGACTTGTTATTTATACACATGCTTGCCCTAAAGTTAACCTAATCTAACTTTACACTCAACAATAAAATATAATATCCAGTGGCTGGTACTACCTACACCACTTTACAACTACCTCAAAAGGAGTAGAGGTCTAACATGTCAGAATGATAAAGAAAGAAGAGAGGTATGGAAGAATCAACATCAAGAAGAGTGTTGGAGGGAGAAGAGAAGAAATCCGATCTCTCCTGAGTTTGAGGCTACATGCCTCATCAATGCAATGTGTGGCTCACTGTCTTCAATGTGCTAGGCAGTTAATGCTAGAGCGGCACCTTGGGAAGACCATCTATCAAAATCATCCCTCCATCTAACACACTCTATCAGGAACACCTACTTTCTAACACCCTTATTGATTGTTGGATAGCGACCGGTCGACTCCGAGTAACCTAGACACAGGTCGCTGAAAGAATGCAAAATTTATTGGATCCAGGACTCTAGGATCCAGTAGCTTACAACCAAAGAATAATGAATTCTAAAAATACACCCTACTGGTGATAATCTCGGGAATCTAGAGAATTTTATTTCCCTTTACTATTCTTAAATGCCTCCAAAACTTGGTTGATGCCATCTTCATCTATGTCCTTAATACTATACCACCAACCAGTGGATAGCTTTGAACTTCTCCTCAACTTCTTCGGCCCCATTTGGAATTCATCTACTAATTTTACAGTATCATGAGCCTAGAGCATCATCTTAGATATTCTTGATAGCTTTTCTCCATCGAAGTCCCCGGCAGACTGATACAGCGACTCCATCAACTCATCTTACTTACTGAGGACATATTCCTCCAGGGTGCACATTCCAGTGGTGAAGGGGTCGACTTGTGACACCCTTACAACAAATGCTTTGAATAGGTCCAATGGATACCAGGCCATCGTGACCTTCTCCCTTAGGGTCATGACCAGTTTCTTGCACACCTCAATTTTGAGGCCAAGTCTAGAGTACTGAGCTCAAAGGAATTCAAATGATTCCTCTCCCAAAATTCATGTCTCTATGACAGCCTCCTCTCCGGAGTTGATGACTTCGTCCAACCCGGTCTTCCACTCTTCATAATTCTCCAAATTTCCTTCCCATATAACAATGGCATTGGTTACTTGGAGGAAGAGATTTTTATCCAAGTAAAGGTCCGGGAGTGATACAGCTAAAAATTTCCTTACGTTCATTATCTTCTCGGTGACCCACCCATCCACAACCCATGCCTTCTTCTTCATGGCCCTTAGAGTATCCATGTCACCCTATGGAAGCGGTAGTCTGGAGGTGGAAGCTTCTGAATGGATTTCAGCCAAGGGATGTGTAAGCTCTGTCATAATTCCAAGGAGATTCTCATTCTTTTCTCTTTCCTCCTTCAACTTCTGGGCTTGTTTATCATACCAGGCGTCTACTGCCCAGGTTGCCTCTCATAGAAGGTCTAATTCTCCCTGCTTGTCCCTCTTCCCTAGAGGCACTTTCGTGATTGTGAAATCTTTGGCCCTTTCCACCACTACATATTATCTAGGGGTGGTATTTCAATTCTTGCAACTGTGCTTCCTTCTGGACCAGTTTGGAGGGTATGGACTATCCGGGCCTTTTTAGGCTTCTTTACCTCTATGTTTTGGGCCATCATTTAGGCCAGGGAGAGTGAAACACCTGTTGCTTCCATTGAGGCCTTTCTCTTTCTAGATTCCACCAGCCATTGTGGCAGCTAGGGTGGTTTTTTTGCTAAGGCCTGAGTATTAGGACTCCCTTTAGAGTCCGGTGGTGGATTCTTGGTATTTGCAGTTTCATCAGGCTCTTTGTCCTTTCCCTATTCCTGTTCCTGATCCTGTTCCTATTCCTTCTCTTCATAGGCCTCGGTGTCTTCCACCCTGTTGGTGTCCTTATCTGTGATGTCTGGGATCTCCTCTCCGCCAGCATCAGCATCAAATGTATCATCAAGGATTTCCTCATCCTTCTCAGCATCGGGTGAATCAACATTCATATCCATGGGGATTCTCCCCTCATCCTGTTGTTGTTGTTCTTCTTCTTTAGTGTCATTCGATGGGATATCCTTCTCTGTTGGAACATCCTCTAAAAGTGGCAGAGGTATCTGGCCAAGGTTAAGCATTTGGGCCGCTATTATCACCTCACCGAATGTACTCCAGGGTGCCTGGTCACCTAGAGTAACCAAAGGCATCTGGAGCATGACGATTGGGGGTATGGTTTATCCTGTGGGTCTGGTTTCCCCATTCGTCAGTTTCACATCTGTTGTTTTCCTTGGTTCTTTCTCGGTCTCTTGGACTGGTGTTTCCTCCCACTCAGGCTACTTTTGTGCTTCTTCCTGGACTTTATGCTCTATGGCAGCTTCTTTCTCCAGGTCTTCTTTTTTGCTCAGGGTCTCTTCCTTTTCCTGGGTGGAAATTTCTTCCACCGCCTAGTTTATCTCCCCATGTAGGTTCATAAGCTCATCCATCCCAAAGATGTCAACAAAGTTGTCATGTGGGGGAGAGACCTCTGCTATATCATCTAGTTTAGGGGAATCCAAACTGACCTCTAATGGGGGAACATTAGGCATGTCGGGGCCCATGTCTATGCTTCGGGTAGGGTTTAGCTTTTGCTTCTTCTTTCTTTGGATTGATCTTGGAGAAGCCTATGACTGGGATTCCTAGATAGGTGGCACCATAGGAGTAATACCAGAATAATTGTTGGGTCCAAGAAAATTTTCTTTTTGTTCTTTCTCCCAGAGGGCTTTGATGTGGCGAGTAACAGTGGTGATGCAAGGCTCACACTCTAGTTAAAAATGTTTTTTATAATGCACCTAGCACCAAGTGTCAGACAAGAGTGTGGCAGGAATTAGTGCGTTACCTTGTGAGTTAACCTCACCCCTCACTTATTTGTCTAGGTCTTGAACTCTCTGAGAAACTATGAAATCCTCCCTGGGGGTGAAATCAAATGTGAGGATCTCGAGGGGTTGGTACACCCTGGGGGAAGTCTTAGAGAAAAGTAATTTGTTTACCCTCCCAACTTTGGTGAGGGCCTACTTCATCCTGGGTTCACTTTCTACCTGGATCTGGTTAGGCTGCCCCTCCCAGGGGAGCCCCAAGTGGGAGAAGTCAGTGGAGAAATACCCATTAAGGGCCTTTGACCAATTCTGACTTAACAACATCCCATAAGTTTTTGAGATGTCCACCACCTAGATGTCTACTATGCTTTATATCTAAGGGTCTTGGATGAGCTGAATCCATACGTTCTTCAACTCACCTACCATTTTCACACCAGTTTTGTCTAGTTGGACTACTGCCCTATTGCCCCACTTTTGGTCTTTATACCTCAAGACAAAAATAGATGTTTTATGTGTAGTAGTAGTCATGGAAGTTTCATGCAAGTCTGGAGTCTAAGTCTAGAAATCCCCTTAGGATAGAAGGCCCTTATCAGATTTGCCTAACTTGAATTCTCCTTCCTAAGCCAGGGGGATTCTGGGTCTAAAAATCATATTTTATCGGGTAGGTTAAGTCCCTAATCCGGTAAAGGTCGTGTTTTAAAAAGATTCTAACTTCAAAATCACATACGGATGAAATACATTTCCTCATATCTTCAAGTTGCAGCATTGGCGGGAAATCAAGTTTTGGCTTCTCCATGGCGGAAAATCACATATGGGGTGCGCTTTTTGCAATTGACAGACTTAAGAATATCAGAGGTAAATAAAGATGGAAAATGAGGAAATCAGGAACAAGAAAGCTTTGAGCTATCATAACAAACCTATGGGAAACAAAATAAATGCTCAAATGAAAAAGATTTCATAGAATTCACCATAGGCGAAAAAGCGGAAAATGGCTTCTCCTCTGCTCCTACCCGCAAGTTCCAACTCACGAGATGCGTTTTCTGCCAAACTATCAAAGTGAAGAAGTTTTGAAATAGAATCCATCCCATAAGAGGTGCGACATATAAGGAAGCCTATGGAATCAATATATATCATTTTGGCACCCTATAGGCCAGAATTCTCCTTTGGCGGATTTTCAGACAAAGAGCACTCCAAAAGGATTTTTCTGCCCAAAGGAGAAGTGGAAAAGTAATTTTCCGCCGCTTCAAGAAAGTTACCGTTACAGTTACTAAAGTAAAAAAATGTTTTCTAACGGCATGTAAAGCAAAGTAAATAATTCAAATAAGGCCGTTTTACTTTGTAATGGACTTGTTCATTAATGTAAAGGTCTTTTCATTTGTGTGGCACAGAAAGTCGGCCGTTAAATGGTAAGAATTCAAAAAGTATTAAATCAGTTGAAGATTTTGAACTTGAACCACCATTGTTCACCAAATTGTTCAAATTTGAAGTAGCTAAGACCAGTTTCTCATTGTCCCTATTTTCTAAAGAGAAATTCAAATCCCCAAGGTGAATCATACTCACATGGCTTCTAGATTTGTAGGATTCGATGGAATGAACGACATTACCTCTGAGTGGTACAAAATCTCAGATACCTCACTGAAGTTCTTTGACATGCAAAACTTTCAGAACAGATTGAGAGTGGAGCAGATACACCCTATCACTAAGAATCTTAAGGAGAGTGGGTTAGTAGAAGCCGCCCGTTTTCTTGTAGCTGTTCAAGCTCCTGAGTTGGTCCGGGAATGTATAGCATGATACAACCAAGACACCAAGAAAATTCTCCTACTAGACAACACGGTGCTCCTCTCCATTGATAGAGAATCTATCCAAAACTCCCTCCGCATTTGAGAATAGTTAGAATACTCTGAGATGACTTATAGCTAGGCGATTTCTGAATATTCAGTGAAGAGGCCGATATGGAAAAGAGAGATTATGAAGTCATGGTTTAAAGAACCCAAGAGCGCCAAGGGAAAGTTGCCCAAAACACTATTTGGAAATAATCTAAAGCCAGAGATCGTGGACATCTTGGTGTTGCTTCACAGGATTAGAGGTGAGAGTGAAGCTCTTAATTTTGTTGAACAACATTTCTTCCTAGTTTAGATAATCTGTTCTCAGCACCATTTCATTGACTGGTCCCTGATGGTGAGTGAGAATCTCTTGGATGCCCTCAATAAGGCCAAGTTCCAGAATGAATTCTACATGTCTTCCATCCTCTTGTATATTTTAGCTATGATTCAAATCTGGCATGCGCTTCCTAGGTTAGAGGATATCCCAGACGATGTAAAAAGTTATGAGTTTTTCCCTTCTTTGCAACTACAAAATAGTTATGCTAATTATCTCATAGTTAATGATGCCTTTACAATGAGACTGTGCAGGGAGCTACAAGGTTTTCTGGAAATCAGATTTTCTCCTAAAGCCATGGCTTTTATAAGCCAATTCAGATGCTATTTCATTCATTTTGGAGATTTCTCATATCTTTGTCTTGCAAGTTTCGATGACTTTCCTTTGAAGCTTCCCAGATACCCTACTGACATGATCTTACTGATCGAAGTAATGAGGAAAGCACTCCAGGTGAACCTAATCTATTCAGAGGCAAAGAAGAAAGGATACAAGTTCCCAATGACCATCGGAGCTTACAGTTGTACGTCCTGGTCAGAGGCGAAGAATGTTCTTAAAACATTCTCGAAGAAGTTCTCTCTTGAAACATATGATGTTCTGAGGCCGCAGTATGATCCAGTTAATTATGCCAGATATGTCTTACAGATGAGTCAGGCCATTCACCATGTACCTGATATTGAAGACTATTGGGCCAATTGTAAAGATGACCTAGAGATAAGGGAAAGATTCTATGCCCAATTAACCATTGAACAGATCAAAAAGTTCAATGTTAACATTGTAGTAGAAGGGCTAGAAGATGATGGCAATCATCTGTACGATGACACATACTTGGAGAAGATAAAGTCCACCCCTATTAGCTTAGAGCCTATGCTAGACCAGGAAGTAAGTGACTTGCAAGCCCTAATGGGGGGCATTTACAAAAGAATAGTTCAATGGGTTGAGTGGACTGCAGGCTGAAGGAAGAAGTCAGAAAGGAAGCCTCCCTCTCAGCGAACTCTGGTGAAAGCAACTACTAGTGTTGCAACCACTTCCTCAGCAACAATCTCTACCATTGCAAAGGGATAAATTCAACCATCAAGAGGAGGTGATGAGCCTCCTGAGAATTCTTCTCTCTTAGAGAAGACTTGTGGAGAGGGTCCCCTTCCAGATATTGGAGTTACATAAGAAGCAGTCCCGACGGACCAAATTAAGTCAACATCTGAGCTCTCTAAAGCTACAGAGTCTGAACAGTCGATTAATGTTATTGTTGTAGATACTTCAGCCAGGACTTCAACCCAAGAAACTCTAAAAAGGGTATCCCCTATTATAGTTGAAGTTGGAGAGGATAGCCCTAGTACCTCTAGAGAGTCAGATAAGAGAGGTGGAGAGAAATAGGAAGTTTCTCAAAGTGTAAAATCAATCTCTTCCTCACCTACTTCAGTGAATCCGTTCGCTTCCCACCCTAAAACTACTCCCCCACTCATAAGGAAGTTGTTCATCAAAGAGTTGGTCTCTGCCAACAAGGTCACCAGCGTAGATTCATGGATAGAAAACACTCTAGAGCGCAAGAGGAAGAGAGTGGGAGAAGCAATTCCCAGCCAAGACACTCTATCAGGGGATTTTTAGCCCAAGGCTACTACAAGAAAGCATAAGAGTGTAAAGACAATGTCTACTCTGGGTCGTGATCCTGAGACAGGGCACTTCACCATGGAAGTAGCCAAACCCACTAAAGAAGGAAAACTTGAAGATCTCATAGCTTCTGACTTTCAGTTGCAGTCATTTGATATGGGATTGGCTCGACACAATACCAAGGTGGATTGGTGGAAGTCCACTAATGTAGTAATAGAGGAAGAGATGGAAGATCTCAAGACTTCCAAAATTCAACTTAAGGTGGAAGTGGCACAGCTAACTGACTTCATCAAGTAGCTCCTAACTCCTATTGCAAGCGCTCCTAGTACCCAAACTTCTTTCGATCCGAACGCTGCTGAGGACCAAGCCATTCTGGCTAAATTGCAAGAAGATCAACATTGTGGGAAAATTGGTAAGAGGTGGATCAAGAGGCTCAAGTCAGAAGGCCTAGTGATCATTGAGCAATTAGGTAATGTTTTTCTAAGGTTAGAAATAAAGAAGAGAAACATTGAGAAGAATCCACAGACACTCACTATAGAAAGATTAAGATGTCAAGAATGCATAGTCATGTTGCATGTGGCAGTGAAGATGAAAACTAAGGAGGCCCTAAAAGCTAAGATCCTATAGAAGGGTGATGAGCCCTTGATCAAATGGCTCCAAAGTCTAGAGTTCAAAATTGAGATGATCATTCAGGTCGAGACTGGACTACAACAAACAGATGTTAAGGTGTAAGAGGAGCAAAGTAAAGATTATAAACTCCTCCTAGGACTCCATGTGGAATCGCAAACCAACGGTGAAGTCAAAGTGATAGTCGGAGTGGCCAACATGTAGAAGTCATTCACAGATTATCTGCACAAGTTAGCAGAGTAGTCTTTGACTCATTTAGACAAGGTGCCAGAACTCCAGCAGTTGAGTGGATGCATCTTTAGGGATATGGAGGAACTGAAAGACCGGACTAAAGCAATCAAGACTCTAGCCAAAGAACATTCTAGATGGCTCATCCATTACACCAATGTCCACATCAATAGACATGAAGAGCTCATCCAAGTCATCACTGCTATGATCGCCCATAGGGCCAAATTAGATAAGGGGAAGGAAACTGAATCATAAATATATTCTCCCCTTGTGCTATTTTTGTTAAATTTTTGTAACGGATAAACGTTTGGTTATCAATTCTGGTTGGGGAAGTTGAACCGTTTTGGTTACCCCTTTTTGTAACGGTCCAATCTGGAACTCTATATGTATTTTTCCCAAAATCAATACAAAGGTCGGCTAAATTTTGGTGTGAGGAATATCATTGTTGCTGAGTCAATTGTGTATGTCTGAATGCCATTTCTTTAACTATTCCATTACATCTCATTTATCTTTCTGTTGAATTCTAACATCTCTTTTGAGCTAGATTCATAATCTATATTTGAACCAAAATATTGTATTATGATTTGATACGGCTAATTAAGGGGAAAATCAATTGCTACTCTAAGTTTTGGGAATGTTCTTATGATATAGATTGACTCAATATCATTGTATTGTTAACTTTCAGTCTTGCATCTGCATTTTTAGTAGTTGTCCATGCATTACCAGTTTTGGGAATTAATTTGATTGATAAAGTCTCAGAATTGGCTAGATTTAGAATTGTATTTACTTTGCCCGAGCTATTTTCTATCTAGATTTGGCTTGGTTTATCTCTCCTACTCTCAGGTTAAGGGCATACCCCTGTTAGGTTAGGAAAGACTAAAATTCATTGAATATTATTCATATAAGGGAGCTGTACCTTCCAATTAAGAGGGAAAATAGGTTTTCAAGTAACTATTTCCCAACTGTTGTATTAGATTGTTCTTAAACAAGTTTTGGGTATTTTAGAGTTACATTCAAAGGAACAATCTGTTTACCAATATATTTTTGGTGACTCTACTGGGGAGATAAACATTCATTATACTAGAAGCATACAATGATGAAAGATGGTGCTTCCTCATGAAAATATAATCCATGTGCTCCAACCTAATCTTGGATTCCAAGACGATCAAGAGGATCTCATTTCCTCGTTAAATACTTTCATCTGGAGATACAGGAGAACCACTAAACATTATAGAAACGCCAGTCAAGTGCTTGAACATTGAAGAAGCTAGAGAAAAAGCACTTGAGAGAGACTTACAAAGAATAAATATGAGAAGAGCAAAGCATGAAGTTAGGCCACAACATTAGGAAAAAATCTAGAACCTAAAAGATTTTTTAGAAGTACCAAGAAAGAAGGTAGGACAGACCCAGTCTTTGAGAGACTTGCGGATATTAACTTTGCTCTCCTAGAAGTACCTCGTCAGAGAAACAGAACCATAAGGAGCTAGAGTAGACCTTCTTCACCTCCTAAACAAACCACCTAGTTATCCACCACTTGCCAAGTGTTGACATTGCATGGAGTAGTTTCCCCTCCCGTCGTCAATCTAACACCCTACTTACCCCAAGTAGCTATGGCACTCCCTTGGGCCGTTGCAGTTGGGCCGCTGCAACTAGCAGCATATAACCCTCTCCCTATAGGCTCTAGAAAGAACTTTCCCAAATTTTCTGGAGATGGAAAGGTATCTACAGACAAGCATATTGCCTCATTCTTTGCTTCAGTTAACATTCTAGCGGTTCGAGAAGAAGATGTGGCCGTCAGACTATTCGTTGAGACTCTCATCAAAGGTGTCGCTGATTGGTTTAATCATTTACCTGATTCTTCTATTACCAGTTGGGCTACTATGAGAGCCGCCTCTGAAAGAAGGTTTAACAATGCTGAAGATGAACATGCTCTATTGACTCAATTGACTTCTATCAAGAAAGAACCATTGATTAGCATGAGAGAATTTATAGCTAAATTTAATAAGCTGGTAAACTGTATCCCAGTGGCTGACAGGCCTACGGTGAGAAATTTGAAAACTTTCCTCATAATTTCTATGCCACCAGACATCAATTATGATCTAAGGAGAGTGAACCTTGCAAATTTGGATGCCATGTAGAGAACTGTTGTAGAACTTGAGGACCACATGATTTCATCCAGGAAATGGAAAAGGGAGATACAGTCTAGAGCCAGCAGTAGCAATACTACGTCATTTGATGAGATGCTCCAAAAATTGTCTAATGAATTCACTGCCTTCAAGAGACAACTTCCTAGATTCAATAATCCCTACCAGCGAAAATTTTAGGAGCAATCTGGAAGATATAACGATGGGAGGAATGTAGAAGGAAAAATGTTATAGTTAACTCCTCCACCACAGAGGCAAGCTATAGAGGCCCCTCCTAAAAGAGGGAATATGTGTGCCTTCCACTTAACCACAGATCATGATGGGGAAAGCTGTCCTAATTTAGCCCATGCTTGGAAAATGCATCAGACCAATGAGTGGAATACTAGAGCATCTGGAGCTGAACCAGATTCATACTCACATGACGACTCTGAAAACTTATATTTAGAGTATGAATCAGATTCAGAGCAAGAATCAACATGTTATGCCACCATAGATGGGACCTCTTATACGGTCCTAACTCAGAGTTAGAAATATAAAGGCCATGGTTCATCACTTCCTAAAAACAATGAGGCATCTACTTCCAATTCAAAGGAGCCCAATCAAGGTATGAGGATTCCTCAACTAGGTAAAGAACAAAATTATTTTGACATTATTCAATTATGTAGAGATTCCAGAATTCAGATTTCCCCCATAGACTATGTTAAGTCTAATCCTGTTGAGTTGAAAAAGCTGGTAGATTATTGTAAATGAGGGAACCAAGAGTTAAATCAAAAATGTCATGACTACTATAGAAAATGAGTCATTATTTGTAGACTTAGTTGAATAGAGGGAATCATCCGTTTTAGCCACCTTCCCCAGCCAAAAGCCTAATCCATTCTATGTGTCTTTATATATTAATGGTTGCAGGTAGAGAAATTATATAATAGACTCTGGAGCATCGAACAATGTAATTCCATCTACTGTGGCCAAAGCCTTGGGACTTACTCTCACTAAAGCCCATGGTAGGTGTTACTCCATGGATTCCAAGCAAGTACCCCTGGTCGGCCAGATTAAGGATGCTCAAGTGGCCTTAGTAGCACATCCTGAGAAGAAGATGTTGTTAACCATCCTCGTTGCTGATATACTTGCTCGCTACGATTTGTTGTTAAGTAGGAGTTTTTGCAGAGACCTTGCAGGGGAGATAAAGCTGGATTGGTCCCAAGCCTTAATCCTAGTAGGTAATAAAAAGATTAAATTGGTTCCCGAGGAAAAGGATAAGTTTACAGTGTTGAACTCTGATGACCCTAAAGCTCAAATCTTGTATCAAGAATTGGAGTTTGGCAATTATATGTTGTTCACCGATGAACTTGAGAAAGAGACAGAAACTGCCGAAGAGGAAAAGCAATTTTCCACTGAAGAAATACCACCATAGATATGGACTCTTGAATTTGACAGTAGTTGTGCATTGTCAGGATCTAGCGTAGGTGTGGTCTTGATATCACCAAACAGAGTATGTGAGCCCTTAGCTTACAAATTAGAGTTTGGAAACACTAACAACACTGCCGAATATGAAGCCCTTTTGTTACGGATTATTGCCGCAAAAGAAAGAGGTGTGAAAATTCTGAGAGCTTGTGGTGATGCTGAGCTAATTGTATGCCAAGTCAAGAATCAGTACTCTGTAAAAAACCACAGGTTGAAGAACTATAGAAACAGAGTATGGGATGAAATAGAAGCATTGGATGCTTTCTTTATCAAATCTATGCCAAGAGAGTTGAATTCCAAAGCCAATTCTTTAGTTGTCTCAGCTTCATTACTACTTCCACACCTAGAATTCCAAGATAAAAAATACCAAGTAGAAGTTATATATCGACCATCTGTGCCCGATAACATGGAAGATTGGCAAGTTTACGAAGATGACAAAAATCTCCTTCTCTTTCTAGAGAGCGGTGGTGACTTCCACAAAGTGATTTGTGGCAACCGTAAAGGAAGCCACCAAGGTGAGCCAAAGAAAGATAAGTTGGATGTTATTCAATTGCAAGGTAATATCATTCCACCCCATCTGGTCACTCTTGAAAAAATATTCAATAGACATGACATGTTTGTGAAAAAGAAAAGAATTGAAAGAGGGCCTACCACTAGTGAATATGAAGGAATGAATATTGGAACTGAGAAAGGCCCCAAAATGATCAATATTGGGAAGTGTTGTAAAGAAGAAGAAAGGAATGAGGCCAAGAAGCTTTTTTTAGAATACTCGGATGTTTTTTCCTGGAGCTACGAAAATTTAAAAAGTTTTATGAGCGGGAAATTCAAACACCAGATTCCCTTAAAACCTGAAGCTACTCCGTTCAGGCAGAAGCAAAGAAACTACAACCCCAAAGTTGCTGATTCCATATTCAAAGAAGTTGATAAAATGCTCAAGGCAAAGATCATATATCCCATCCATCACTCTACTTTGGTTGCAAATATAGTACTTGTGAGGAAGAAGAACGGAGAAATAAGGATCTGTGTTGACTTTAGAAATCTAAATCAATCTTCTTTGAAAGACAATTACACCCTCCCCAACATGGACCATCTCTTGCAGATCGTGGCTGGAGCCAAAATGATGTCTATGTTAGATGGCTTCTCAGGGTATAATCAGATAGAAGTTGAGAAGGTAGATCAGCATAAAATGGCTTTCACTACTCCGTGGGGGACCTTTGCATATCAGAGGATGCCGTTTGGATTGATCAATGCTGGAGTTACTTTTCAGAGAGGTATGGATCTTTCTTTTAGTTATATGAAGGACAAGATCATTGGTATGTATTTTGATGATCTTACCATGTTCTCTAAAAAGAGAGTAGATCACATAAATGATCTAAGAAGAGTATTGCAAAGGTGCTGAGAGGACGAGATTTCATTGAATCCCAAAAAATTAGTGTTTTGCATAACTGAAGGGAAGCTATTGGGTCACATAGTCTCCTAAGAAGGTATAAGGATTCATCCTGAAAGAGTGAGAGCTATTCAACAATTGAGTTTACCGGTGAATAAAACTAGAGAGAAGTCCTTTTTTGGCCAAGTAATCTTCCTCAGAAGGTTTGTCCCTAATTTCTCTAAAATTACTAAACACATTGTTGATATGATGAAGGGGAGTGTGAATTTAAAATGGAATGAGCCTGGTAAACAAGCTTTCAAAATCATCAAGGATGCCATAGCTAACGCCCCAGTATCATGCCACCCAGACTATAAGAAAGATTTTGTAATCTATTGTTATTCTTCTGAACATACCCTATCAGTCATTCTGATGCAAGAGAACGAAGAGGGAATTCAAGCCCCCATCACTTTTATGAGTACACCTCTAAGGAATCATGAGCTGAGATATTCTCAGAATGAAAAGCATGCTTTTGCGGTGGTAAAATCTCTTAAAAAATTTAGGTTTCATATCCTACATTCCCACTCCCTGGTGTATGTACCTAATGCTGCAGTGAAGAGTATTTTGACTCAACAAGATGTGGGATGTAACAACCGAGGAGCATGGGTAGCCAAAACCCAAGAATATGACATAGAGATCAAGCCTACCAAGTTGGTAAGAGGGAATGCCTTGTGCAAAGCAATGGTGGAAAATCAAGCAGACAAAGACCCAAGAGCTACACAGTTGGTTTTAGCGGTAAGTATGCAAGACCCATGGTTTGAACACATTGTGTATTTCTTGACCTATGGTGAATGTCCTGAAGGATTAACTTCAAAGAAAAGGCAAGACCTAGAACTGAAGGCTTCTAAATATGTAGTCTGGGAGGATAGACTATATAAAAGATCTATAGATGGAGCATTCCTCTGATGTGTTGATAAAAAGCAACAAGAGAAGTTGTTAAAGGTTTTTCATGATGAAGCCTATGGAGGATACTTCTCCTCATCAGTCACTGCATTCAAGATTTTGAGACAGTGTTATTACTAGCCAAGAATGTTTAAAGATGCATACTAGTGGGTGGCAAGATGCAAAAAATGCAAGATGTTCACCGAAAAGCCACAGTTAGCAGTGTTACCCCTTAGACTAGTGATAATTGAAGGGCCATTCCAATAGTGGGGACTTGATTTTATCAGTCTTATAAGCCCTATGTCCAGTGTAGGTCATACTTACATAATTACTGCAACTGACTACTTCATGAAATGGGTGGAAGCCAAGGCAACCAAAAGAACTACTTCAGAGGTAGTGTTAGTACTGCCTTGATAAAAATTTGAATTTCTTGGTCTTTTTCTTTTCCCAGGTTTTCTTGGTTTCAAATCTTATGCTTTACCGTGCAAAAGAGGTCAAAACCCCTTTTTGAGTTCTTGTTTTTGTTTAATCACTCTGTCGCGTCGGTCTTTTACAATGTCTTTAAATCACGCGAGTGGGCGACGAGCTGTAATGAAAGTGAATCGCGCAGTTGTGATCTGCTTATGAGTAGTTGTATTTTGTGTGTGAGTGAGCGAGTTCTATGTTTTTAAGTCCTAAATCGCGTAGTCGTGAGGCCTTATGAAAGTCGAGCTATAAGTTAGCGAGTCAGCGATGATTTAAAATTATGTCTGTCGCGCAGTCGCTCTAAAGTCATACTGTCTATCTCATGCTCTGCGACCGAGCGAGTATTTTTTAAAACTAAAGCAGTCGCATACCCACATCAAAATTTTATGTCAGTGTCCAAGGTCAGCAAGTGCGCGATGAGCTCATGTCATGAAGGTCTCTCACTCGCTTATGTTTTAACTCGGATGTCTTTTGCAGTGCGAGTGTGCGCCGAAGGTGTGAAGTATTGAAATGAAGATTCATCGCTTAGTCGCGCAAGTATTTTCCAAGATTTATGATAGTCTGTGACCAAGCGACTAAGGATTCATTCAATGCCTCGCTCACTCACTGATGCTTTGAGGCAATCAGAAAAGATCCCGTGGGTGTGCGATGAGTCAAAAGAGAAAAGTATCGTTCAGTCGCCAATCAACAGAGATGGAAGGAAAAGAGCTCGCGAGTTTGCAACTAGAGAAAGAAAAGGCACCGTCGCACACTCGTAGTCAATGATAGAATAGGATGTTTGAGCTCGTGAGTAGGCGATGAGCTAAAAAGAGGAAAGACATCGCTCACTCGCGCATAAGATAAAAGCTAGAGTAAAAGGATAGCGAGTGTGCGACCAGACAAAGTATGCAGTAAAGGAATGAATGTCGCTCAGTCGCCAAAATCAAAAAGTGCATTTTAAATAGCTAGCGAGTGTGCGATGATGGAATAGATGAAAGAAAAGATTCATTGTCGCTCAGTCGCCAGGACTCAGGAAAAATGAAATGTCAACTCGCGAGGGTGCGACGAGTTAAAAAAGAAAACATCGCTCACTCGCGTGAACCCAAAAGTAAAACATAAAAGGACAGCGAGTATGCGATAGACATAAGGTGAGGTTCAAGACATAGGTCATCGCTCACTCGCCGAAGGTGAAAAATGGAGCAAGGATGGATGGCGAGTATGCGACCAATTGAATAACAGGGATGTGTCGCTCACTCGCAAGGGTCTTTCAAAATGAATAAACTGCAGTGTGTTGGCTATTTTTAGTGCTGATGATGCACAATCTAAAGGGTCTCCTATTCAAAATTACCCTGCTCTAGCTAAAGAGCCATCAGAGAAGAAACAGAAAATAGAGCACAAAATGGTGCAAAATAGAAAAGAGACATGGCCAAATTCGTGTCTGAGGCCAGAGCTGCCATGGATAACAGGTGGGTGGAAGTTGTCGCCAAGCTAGAAGAAGTTGTTGCCTTTTGATTGGCCCACTATCAAAGAAGTGAACAGATGGGAGGTGAAGCTTAAAGGATGAATATGGTTAAGCCACAAAAGACAAACTTTGTAAATTAATTGCCACCTATGTTCGGTTGCAAAATTTTGTTGCAAAGTTGTTACAAGCGGTTGTGTAATCCTTCCCAGTATGTCGGTAGCTTCCTGCATCCTTGTGCTATAAAAAGATTCCAAGACTACTGGGAAGGAGATGGTTAGTTTTCTGTCCGAAAATAATACTAAGTCAGTTGTAAATCTTGGTTTGAGAACCAATATATCTGGTCTTTCTGGAGAAATTTATGTTGAATGTAGTAACTGATGATGATCTTTTAATAAAATCCAGTTCACAGTTTCTGAAACATTTATTGGATTTTCTGTCTTCATTTTAGCATTCTGAATTTTGTCTAAATTGAATGTTCTAGGAGCATTTTCAATTTATATATCTATAAGGAAGATTATGAAATACTTCTAGGGTTCTTTCAAGGAGAGAATATCCCTTAGAGATATTTCAATCATGCTGGTTAAAATTATTCACAGATGACTCCATGCCCTAAGATTGAGCACTGGTCTATTTTTTGTGCAATTAAATGACTATCATCATTAAAATCAATCTTTACTTTCAGTTTGGTCTGTTTTAGTAAAATTTACAGTGATCATTCCTTGTAATTCCACCAATAGCAAGCTAGAATAATTAAGTGATTTCGTTATTCTAAGTTTTCAAGGGTAATCCCACCCGAGTTTGTGGAGCTCAAAGTGTAGGAGGTCTCAAGACCTTGTTACTGTTGTTCTACTTTATGCTTGATCAGTGTCAGGGATAAATAGAGTGAACCC
>MU226363.1:2632207-2649159 GCA_018584345.1 Thuja plicata | reverse complement strand
TTCCCTGTTTTTGTGTGGTTTTGTGTGCTCCTGTACAGTTTAGTTTAGGTTTGCGGTCTGTTCTCCAGAGGTCTGGCTTCTAATGACAATTTTGCAATTATCTTTCCCCAGTCGGAGCCATTGTTAGTACTGCCTTGATAAAAATTTGAATTTCTTGGTCTTTTGCTTTTCTCAGGTTTTCTTGGTTTCAAATCTTATGCTTTACCGTGCAAAAGAGGTCAAAACCCCTTTTTGAGTTCTTATTTTTGTTTAATCGCTCTGTCGCGTCGGTCTTTTACAATTCTTTAAATCGCGCGAGTGGGCGACGAGCTGTAATGAAAGTGAATCGCGCAGTCACGATCTGCTTATGAGTAGTTGTATTTTGTGTGCGAGTGAGCGAGTTCTATGTTTTTAAGTCCTAAATTGCACAGTCGCGAGGCCTTATGAAAGTTGAGCTATAAGTTAGCAAGTCAGAGATGAGTTAAAATTATGTCTGTCACGCAGTCGCTCTAAATTCATACTATCTATCTCATGCTCTGCGACCGAGCGAGTATTGTTTAAAACTGAAGCAGTCGCATACCCGCATCAAACTTTTATGTCAGTGTCCAAGGTCAGCAAGTGCGTGACAAGCTCATGTCATGAAGGTCACTCACTCACTTATGTTTTAACTCGGATGTCTTTTGCAGTGCGAGTGTGCGCCAAAGGTGTGAAGTATTGAAATGAAGATTCATCACTCAGTCGTGCAAGCATTTTCAAAGATTTATGATAGTCTGCGACCGAGCGACTAAGGAGTCATTCAACGCCTCGCTCACTTGCTGATGCTTTGAGGCGATCAAAAAAGAGCCCGCGGGTGTGCGATGAGTCAAAAGAGAAAAGCATCATTCAGTCGCCAATCAACAGAGATGGAAGGAAAAGAGCTCGCGAGTTTGCAACTAGAGAAAGAAAAGGCACCGTCGCGCACTCGCAGTCAGTGACAGAATAGGATGTTTGAGCTCACGAGTAGGCGACAAGCCAAAAAGAGGAAAGACATCGCTCACTCGTGCATAAGATAAAATTTGGAGTAAAAGGATAGCAAGTGTGCAACCAGACAAAGTATGTAGTAAAGGAATGAATGTCGCTCAGTCACCCAAATCAAAAAGTGCATTTTAAACAACCAGCGAGTGTGCGATGATGGAATAGATGAAAGAAAAGATGCATTGTCGCTCAGTCGCCAGGACTTAGGAAAAATGAAATGTCAACTCGTGAGGGTGCGACGAGTTAAAAAAGAAAACATCACTCACTCACGTGAACCCAAAAGAAAAACATAAAAGGACAGCGAGTATGCGACAGATATAAGGTGAGGTTCAAGACATAGGTCATCGCTCACTCGCCAAAGGTGAAAAATGGAGCAAGGATGGATGGCAAGTATGTGACCAGTTGAATAGCAGGGATGCATCGCTCACTCGCAAGGGTCTTTCAAAATGAATAAACTGTAGTTTGTTGGCTATTTTCAGTGCTGATGATGCACAATCTAAAGGGTCTCCTATTCAAAATTACCCTGCTCCAGCTAAAGAGCCATCAGAGAAGAAACAAAAAATAGAGCACAAAATGGTGCAAAATAGAAAAGAGACATGGCCAAATTCATGTCTGAGGCCAGAGCTGCCATGGATGATAGGTGGGTGGAAGCTATCGCCAAGCTAGAAGAAGTTGTTTCCTTTTGATTGGCCCACTGTCAAAGAAGTGAACAGATGGGAGGCGAAGCTTAAAGGATGAATATGGTTAAGCCACAAAAGACAAACTTTGTAAATTAATTGCCACGTATGTTCGGTTGCAAAATTTTGTTGCAAAGTTGTTACAAGCGGTTGTGTAATCCTTCCCAGCATGTCGGTAGCTTCCTACATCCTTGTGCTATAAAAGGATTCCAAGACTACTGGGAAGGAGATGGTCATTTTTCTGTCCGAAAATAATACTAAGTCAGTTGTAAATCTTGGTTTGAGAACCAATATATCTGGTCTTTCTGGAGAAATTTCTGTTGAATGTAGTAACTGATGATGATCTTTGAATAAAATCTAGTTCACAGTTTCTGAAACATTTATTGGATTTTCTGTCTTCATTTTAGCATTCTGAATTTTGTCTAAATTGAATGTTCTAGGAGCATTTTCAATTTATATATCTGTAAGGCAGATTATGAAATACTTCTAGGGTTCTTTCAAGGAGAGAATATCCCTTAGAGATATTTCAACAAAGTTCAGGGTAGCAAATGAATCTGATGGATTAATCTGGATAAATGCACTGAGGTAGATATATAAGGTATATCTATGTTTGTGTCAGATCCTGTAATTGCCTTCAGTTTAGTCTTCAATCATGCTGGTTAAAATTATTCACAGATGACTCCATGCCCTAAGATTGAGCACTGGTCTATTTTTGTGCAATTAAATGACTATCATCATTAAAATCAATCTTTACTTTCAGTTTGGTCTGTTTTAGTAAAAGTTACAGTGATCATTCCCTGTAATTCCACCAATAGCAAGCTAGAATAATTTAGTGATTTTATTATTCTAAGTTTTCAAGGGTAATCTCGCCCAAGTTTGTGGAGCTCAAAGTGTATGAGGTCTCAAGACCTTGTTACTGTTGTTCTACTTTATGCTTGATCAGTGTCAGGGATAAATAGAGTGAACCCTCTGAGGAGTATTTTTTATGTCAGCAAGAAAAGGGAACAACAGGTAGTATGTGAGTTCATCAAAGAAAACATTCTGGTGAGATTTGGTATACCTATTAAGTTGGTTATGGATAATGCCACATAATTTTTTTCTCAAGAAATTACTGAATTTTGTTTTGAGTACAACATCATGATCAGTCATTCTTCTGATTATTTCCCTCAAGGGAACGGTCAAGCGGATTCTACCAACAAAAATTTGGTGAACATCATGAAAAAGCTCATGGAAAAAAACCAGAGAAATTGGCATAAAAAGATCTATGAACCCCTCTGGGTGGGTAGAGTGACCCCCAAAAGAGCCATTGGCGTATCTCCTTTTGAACTTGTCTACGGGTTAGAAGCTAGTCTCCCATTTCCATTGGAATTAGCAACTTGCAAGCTAAAGACAGTAGTAGAAGATGGCATATATGAAGATGGTTTGGAGAAGAGGATCCTATACCTAAGAAAATTGGAAGAAGAAAGGGAGAAAATGGTTGATCATATCACACATCATCAGATGCGTGTGAAGAACCTATTTGATAAAAAAATTAGGCCTTGGAAATTTATGGAGGGAGACATGGTGTTATTGTGGGACAAGCGTAGGGCACCCAAAGGCATGCACGAGAAATTTGAAACACTGTGGAAAGGACCTTTCAAAATCCATCAGGCGTTCGATAAAAATTCTTTCAAATTGACTTATCCAGATGGAGAGGCACTACCCCTAACATATAATGGTTAGGATCTGAAGCTTTATCAGATCTAAATTGAAAGCAGGTAACCCCTATGTTGTACAATAGTTACATTTAGTTCCCATTTTTGTTTTCCTTGTTAGGTTTCCTTTCTTCTTTCCTTTCTGCATCTTGCTTTAGTTTTGTTGTGAGCCACCTTCCTATTGAACCTTGCAAAACTAGAGATTTGAGTTCCTTGCTTAGACATGTGAATGTCCAAGTCCCCAGACAGAGCCAGTTGTTGCCCCACTTTTGGTCTTTATACCTCAAGAAAAAAATGGATGTTTTATGTGCAGTAGTAGTCATGGAAGTTTCATGCAAGTCCAGAGTCTAAGTCTAGAAATCCCCTTAGGACAGAAGGCCTTTATCAGATTTCCCTAACTTGACTTCTCCTTCCTAAGCCAGGGGGATTCTGGGTCTGTCAATCATATTTTATCGGGTAGGTTAAGTCCCTAATCTAGTAAAGGCCATGTTTTAAAAAGATTCTAACTTCAAAATCACATACAGATGAAATACTTTTCCTTATATCTTCAAGTTGCAGCATTGGCGGGAAATCAAGTTTTGGCTACTAAATGGCAGAAAATCACATATGGGGTGCACTTTCTGCAATTGACAGACTTAAGAATATCAGAGGTAAATAAAGATGGAAAATGAGGAAATCGGGAACAAGAAAGCTTTGAGAAATCATATTAAACCTATGGGAAACAAAAGAAATGATCAAACGAAGAATATTTCATAGAATTCACCACAGGAAAAAAAAGGGAAAATGGCTTCTCCTCTGCTACTACCGGCGGGTTCTGACTCACGATATGCATTTTCCACCAAACTATCAAAGTGAAGAATTTTTGAAATAGAATCCATCCCATAAGAGGTGCAACATATAAGGAAGCCTATGGAATCAATATATATCATTTTGGCACCCCTATAGGCCAGAATTCTCCTTTGGCGGATTTTCAGACAGAGAGCACTCCAAAAGGATTTTTCTGCCCAAAGGAGAAGTGGAAAAGTAATTTTTCCCCACTTCAAGAAAGTTACCGTTGCGGTTAGTAAAGTAAAAAATGTTTTCTAATGGCATGTAAAGCAAAGTAATTAATTCAAATAAGGCCATTTTACTTTGTAATGGACTTGTTCATTAATGTAAAGTTCTTTTCATTTGTGTGGCATGCAAAGTCAGCCATTAAACGGTAAGAATTCAAAAAGTATAAAATTAGTTTAAGATTTCAAACTTGAACCACCATGGTTCACCAAATTGTTCAAATTCAAAGTAGCTAAGACCAGTTGCTCATTGCCCCTATTTTTCGAAGAGAAATTCAAATCCCCAAGGTGAATCATACTCACATGGCTTCTAGATTTGTAGGATTCAACAGAATGAACGACATTACCTCCAAGTGGTACAAAATCTTAGATACCTCGCTGAAGTTCTTCGACATGTAGAACTTTCAGAACAAATTGAGAGTGGAGTAGATACACCCTATCACTAAGAAGCTTAAGCAGAGTGGGTTAGTAGAAGCCGTTTATTTTCCTGTAGCCGTTCAAGCTCCTGAGTTGGTATGGGAATGTATAGCCTGATACAACCCAGACACCAAGCAAATTCTCCTACTAGACAACACGGTGCTCCTCTCCATTGATAGAGAATTTGTCCAAAACTCTCTCTGCATTCTAGAATAAGTGGAATACTCTGAGATGACTTATAGCTGGGCATTTTCTGAATATTCAGTGAAGAGGCCGGTATGGAAAAGAGAGATTATGATTTCATGGTTTAAAGAACCCAAGAGCGCCAAGGGCAAGTTTCCCAAAACACTATTTGGCACAAATCTGAAGCCAGAGATCATGGACATCCTAGTGTTTCTTCATAGGATTAGAGGTGAGAGTGAAGCTCTTAATTTTGTTGAACTACATTTCTTCTTGGTTCAGATAATTTTTTCTCAGTACCATTTCATTGACTGGGCCCTGATGGTGAGTGAGAATCTCTCGGACGCCCTCAATAAGGCCAAGTTCCAGAATTAATTCTACATGTCTTCCATCCTCTTGTATATTTTAGCTACAATTCAAATCTGGCTTGGGCTTCCTAGGTTAGAGGAATTCCCATACGATGTAAAAATCTATGAGTTTTTCCCTTCTTTGTAACTACAAAATAGTTATGCTGATTATCTTATAGTTAATGACGCCTTTACAATGAGACTATGTAGGGAGCTACAAGGTTGTCTAGAAAGGAGATTTTCTCCTAAAGCCATGGCTTTTATAAGCCAATTTAGATGCTATTTCATTCAGTTTGGAGATTTCTCATATCTTCGTCTTGCAGGTTTCGATGACTTTCCTTTGAAGCTGCCTAGATACCCTACTAACATGATCTTACTAATCAAAGTAATGAGGCAAGTACTCTAGGTGAACTTTATCTCTTCAAGGGAAAAGAAGAAAGGATACATGTTCACAATGACCATCAGAGCTTACAGTTGTGCGTCTCGGTCAGAGGTGAAGAATGTCCTCAAAACATTCTCGAAGAAGTTCTCTCTGGAAACATATGATGTTCTAAAGCCGCAGTATGATCCGGTTAATTATGCCAAAGATGTCTTACAGATGATTTGGTCCATTCACCATGTACTTGATATTGAAAACTATTGGGCCAATTGCAAAGATGACCTGGAGAGTAGGGAAAGATTCTATGCCTGGTTAACCATTGAACAAATCAAAAATTTCAATGTTAACATTGTAGTAGAAGGGCTATAAGATGATGGCAATCATCTATATGATGACACATACTTGGAGAAGATAAAGTCCACCCCTATCAGCTCAAAGCCTATGTTAGACCAGGAAGTAAGTGACTTGCAGGCCCTGATGGGGGGCATTTACAAAAGAATAGTTCAATGGGTTGAGTGGACTACAGGCCGAAGGAAGAGGTCAGAAAGGAAGCCTCCCGCTCAGCAAACTCCAGTGAAAGCAACTACTGGTGTCACAACCACTTCCTCAACAACAATCTCTACCATTACAAAGGGATCAATTCAACCATTAGGAGGAGGCGATGAGCCTCCTGAGAAAGCTTCTCTCTTAGAGAAGACCTGTGGAAAGGGTCCCCTTCCAGATATCAAAGTTATAGAAGAAGCAGTCCTGACAGACCAAATTAAGTCAACATCTAAGCTCTCTAAAGCTACAAAGTCTGAACAGTCAATTAATGTTATTCTTGTAGATACTTCAGCCGGGACTTCAACCCAAGAAACTACAAAGAGGGTATCCCCTGTTATAGTTGAATTTGGAGAGGATAGCCCTAGTACCTCTACAAAATTAGATAAGAGAGGTGGAGAGCAACAAGAGGTTTCTCAAAGTCTAAAATTAATCTCTTCCTCACCTACTTCAGTGAATTCGTTCGCTTCCCACCCTAAAACTACTCCCCCACTCATAAGGAAGCTATTCATTAAAGAGTTGGTCTCTGCCAACAAGGTCACCAGTGTAGAGTCATGGATAGAAAAAACTCTAGAGCGCAAGAGGAAGAGAGTGGGAGAAGCAATTCCCAGCCAAGACACTCTATCATGGGTTTTTCAACCCAAGGCTAGTACAAGCAAGCAGAAGAGTGTAAAGACAATGTCTACTCTAGTTCATGATCCTGAGAGAGGGAACTTCACCATGGAAGTAGCCAAACCCACTAAAGAAGGTAGACTTGAAGATCTGACAGCTTCTGACTTTCAGTTACAGTCATTTGATATGGGATTGGCTTGACACGATACCAAAGTGGATTGGTGGAAGTCCACCAATGTAGTAATAGAGGAAGAGTTGGAAGATCTCAAGACTTCCAAAATTCAGCTTAAGATGGAAGTGGCATAGCTAATTGACTTCATCAAGAAGCTCCTAACTCCTATTGCAAGCGCTCCCAGTACCCAAACTTCTTTCGATCCCAGCACTGCTGAAAACCAAGCCATTCTAGCTAAATTGCAATAAGATCAACATTATGGGAAAATTGGTAAGAGGTGGATCAAGAGGCTTGAGTCAGAAGGCCTAGCGATCATTGAGGAGTTAGGTAATGCTATTCTAAGGTTAGAAATAGAGAAGAGCAACATTGAGAAGAATCTACAGACACTCACTATAGAAAGAGTAAGATGTCAAGAATGCATAGTCAAGTTGCATGTGCCAGTGAAGATGAAAACTAAGGAGGCCCTAAAAGCTAAGATCCTATAGAAGGGTGATGAGCCCTTGATCGAATGGCTACAAAGTCTGGAGTTCAAAATCGAGATGATCATTCAGGCCAAGAATGAACTACAACAAACAGATGTTAAGGTGCAAGAGGAGAAAAGTAAAGATTATAAAATCCTCCTAAGACTCCATGTGGAATCACAAACCAGCGAAGAAGGAAAAGCGATAGTCAGAGTGGCCAACATGCAGAAGTCATTCATAGATTATCTGCACAAGTTAGTAGAGCAGTCTTCGACTCATTTAGACAAGGTGCCAGAACTCCAGCAATTGAGTGGATGCATCTTTAGGGCTATGGAGGAACTGAAAGACCAGACTTAAGAAATCAAGACTCTAGCCAAAGAACATTCTAGATGGCTCATTCATTACACCAATGTCCACATCAATAGACATGAAGAGCTCATCGAAGTCATCACTGTTGTGATCAACCATAGGGCCAAATTAGATAAGGGGAAGGAAACTTAATCATAAATATATTCTCCCCTTGTGCTATTTTTGTTAAATTTTTGTAACGGATAAACCTTTGGTTATCATTTCTGGTTGGGGAAGTTGAACCGTTTCGGTTACCCCTTTTTGTAATGGTCCAATCTGGAACTCTATATGTATTTTTCCCAAAATCAATACAAAGGTTGGCTAAATTTTGGTGTGAGGAATATCATTGTTGTTGAGTCAATTATGTATGTCTGAATGCCATTTCTTTAACTGTTCCATTGCATCTCATTTATTTTTCTGTTGAATTCAAACATCTCTTTTGAGTTAGATTCGTAATCAATATTTTAACCAGAATCTTGTATTATGATTTGATACGGCTAATTAAGGGGAAAATCAGTTGCTACTCTAAGTTTTGGGAATGTTCTTACGATATAGGTTGACTGAATATCATTGCATTGTTAACTTTCATTCTTCCACCTTCATTTTTAGTAGTCGTCCATGCATTACCATTTTTGGGAATTAATCTGATTGATAAAGTCTCAGAATTGGCTAGATTTAGAATTGTATTTTCTTTGCCCGAGCTATTTTCTATCTAGATTTGGCTTGGTTTACCTCTCCTCTCAAGTTAAGAGCATACCCCTGTTAGGTTAGGAAAGACTAAAATTCATTGAATATTATTCATATAAGGGAGTTGTACCTTCCAATTCAGAGGGAAAATAGGTTTTCAAGTAACTATTTCCCAACTATTGTATTTGATTGTTCTTAAACAAGTTTTGGGTATTTTAGAGTTACATTCAAAGGAACAATCTATTTACCAACATGCCCCTTTGGATGGAGTGGGATGAAGTCCAAGCTTCTGGCATATAGATAAGGGCATGACATTTCCTGAAGCTCTGGAATCTACCAAGAAATTATGTAGGTTCTTCACTTATATGTTCAAATCTAGTAGGAAGGGAGGATCCTCTGTGTTTCCTTGGAAGACTGTCGTGTTGGCATCATCAAAAGTGATAGTCTTGGGTGGGTGAATGACAGCTTCCAAGTTTCCCAAGAGCTTTAGAAAAGACTTCCTCTACTCAGGATAGTTCAGAAAAACCTCCATCAAGGTCATGGAGGTGGTGGTTCTTTACAATGCCTTAGTGATGTCAAACCTCCCCCTGGGTATTCTTGGCTTCCCTCAGCTAGATCCTTAGCTTGGTTAGAGCCAAACCCTTTCGGTGGGAAGGAGCGAACAGTTGTATTGTCCCAGCGATGGGTATCCTTGGGAGATGTAGGCATGTAAACTGGTCCTTTACCAGCCTGACTCTGAGTGTTGTAGGGAGTTCACAGGTTGGTGAAGGCATTGGCCTCAAAGGCCAAGATGGATTCATCAAAGAACCCTTGTAATTCAGGTTCTTCTTCATCTATCCCAAAGAAGATGGTCTCACAGGTGAAGGTACCATGAGTGGGCTCTTGTGTAGGTGTTTCCAGGGAAGTAGGATCGACAGGTTTTTGTCTATCCAACTGGGAGATCATGATGACCTTATCTAGTGTGGCACAGTTCACCTCAGAGTGAGAGTTGGTGTCATGCAATCTACACCAGTTAGTTAGGGGGTGGAATTTTGCAAGTTGCGTGGAATGACTGGGTCCAAAACCACCCTGAGTGGTGTTTTGGTTCAAAGGACCTCCAGTGTTTACATTGTTATTCCATTGGTGTTGGTTGGGCCGAGGCCTGTTGTTATAGTTCGTTCCTCTAGAATTGGTGTTTCATTGGCCAAAGAAGATATTCCCTCTCTAGGAATTTGGGTTGTGGGGCGCGGAAAGTGCCACCTTCATCTATCCCATGTCCTTAGTCAAGGAGGACACCAATCACTAGAGGGATTCAACCTCAGTGAACAATTGGGTGTTCGCGTCACAGTGTGACGGTTGTTGTGGTTGGTTCTTGGGGAAAGCGATAGCAGCTCCCAAAGTCAAGGACGATAATCCTCTAGCCATGGGCGACTGGAAGAAAGGTACTCTAGAGGATTGGGTCAGTGGTTGTTGCATTTGATGTATTTGGTTCAAGGGAACAAATTCTAGACCTAGTATTGTCTAGGTTTGTGATGGATATACGTATCAAGTGTGCTAGTCTATTGGCAGTTATGGGTTCATGGCCATCACTGGGGCACCCATTACTTGATTGGGGTTGTATCCCTGAGTGTAAGAATTTTTGTTGGGTACCATGTTGAATGGTGTGCTTTGCCTAATCCCACCAAGAGCTTTGTTCAAACCATGAGACAACTACAAGGCTAGGTTGTAAACCTTCGCTAGAGTATCCCGATAATTGGGGTCAGTGGTTCTCCATAGGAGAGTGGCAATGAAGGGGTCCATTGTGTTAAGGTACGTTTGGATGGTTACATCCATAGATGGGATGAAGGGGCCCATACACTGCTTCAAGGTGCATTGGAACCAATGGTTAAATAATGCAAGGGGTTCATTTGGTTCCTTCTTGATGGAGATAAATTGGCTGTGGGACCATGTCAGGTCCATGTGTATGCGAAAGGCCACTAGGAAAGTGTCTTCCATATCCTACCAACTGTTGATAGAGTTGGTCAGCAAGTTAAGGTACTAGTTTAACTCATTCTATCCCAAGGACAGAGGGAACATCTGGGTCACAACATCTTGATGTTGGATCCGATGTCGGTTCATGGCAACTTTGTATTCCTATAGATGATCTTTTGTGGTTCATGAGCCTAAATGCTCATATCTGAGGTAGATTTTCTCTAGATGTGGAGGAAGATCATTGGTAGCACTAGGGAACTACCCCATTGGGGACTCAGTGTTACCAAAGTAAGTATCCATTAGGGGTGTTTTATTTTGGCTAGATTGAGAGTTGATCCCTCAAATCATCTAAGGAACTTGGGTATTATGAGATGTAGTAGATCCCACGATAAGGTTGGCTGGCTGCTTAGTTTATGGGGTCCACTTTTTTTGAGTAGGAGGCTCGAGTTCAACAAACCTTCTAGGATTGGGGGCTTATCTAAGGATTATTTCAAATCATGCAGGTGAAAATTATCCAATCCCACTAAAGGCCTAATTCCTAAAACTACAGCTTGGGGAACCCTCCGGCGGTGTAAAGTCTAAATCCTCTGAAGGGGACGAGCTCATGCCCTCCTTCTAGTGCCAATTTCTGTTGATAGGAATTTGTGACCGGTCTCATCAATAGATGTAAGTTTTGACTATGTACTGGAGTACCGGCCAACTTTTCCTGTAAAGGTTGTATGGGGAATAAATTCTTTGGGCCTTCAAGCACCTGAGTGTCGGGTTTTGACAGTGTAGGAGCTAATTTGGGTGTGTGACTATTTTGTTTGCGGGGGTAGCTGGTTTTTGGTTTGTCCTCTCTAGGGATTTCGTTAGGTCAGGGTCTCTTTCAAGAACTTAAATTATCAAACAAACTTCAAAAGATATTCCAAGGTTAGAGTGTATTCATTCTACTTATAGTTATGCAAATACATTTAAAACATCAACCATGCTCTAATGAACTTATACTAAATACTAAACATATATAGAACCAACAATTCATACATGTTCAATAGAAAGGGGAAAGAGGTCATTAATCTACTTAAACATTAGAGAAAAGGACATAAAAAATATACAGCACAAAAGAGTGTTAACTCAGAGATCAAGACACCAACAACATCATTGCGAGAATACTTCCTTCTTCATTAACAGTTTTCCAGCATCACTGGTGTGTACATTAACAGCTCCAAGAGATCATCTACCAACTAAGAACTACTAAGAACCACCAAACATTGAGCTCTGTAACTACAAGAAAATCAAATGCTAAGTGCTAACAGTATGGACTGCAAAATCATCAATTTTGCTGACCCTTGAAATGAGGTCATGCTTTTTATTCATACACATGCTTTCCCTAAAGTTAACCTAATCTAACTTTACACTCAAGAATAAAATATAATATCCGGTGGCCGGTACTACCTGCACCACTTTACAACTACCTTGAAAGGAGTAGAGGTCTAACATGTTAGAATAATAAAGCAAGAAGAGAGGTATGGAAGAATCAGCATTGAGAAGACTGCTGGAATGAGAAGAGAAGAAATTTGATCTCTCTAGAGTTCGAGGCTACATGCCTCATCAATGCAATGTGTGGCTCACTATCTTTGATGTGCCAGGTAGTTAATGCTAGAGCGGCACCTTGGGAAGACCATTCATCAGAACCATCCCTCCATCTAACATACTCTATTAGGATCACCTACTTTCTGACACCCCTATTGATTGTTGGATAGCAACCAGTCAGCTCCAGGGAACCTAGACACGGGTTGCTAAAAGAATACAAAATTTTTTGGGATCCAGGATCTTATGCCCAAAGAATAATGAATGCTCAAAATACACCCTACTAGTGATAATCCCTAAAATCTAGAGAATTTTATTGCCCTTTAATGTTCTTAAATGCCTCCAAAACTTCGCTAATGCCATCTTCATTTATGTCCTTAATACTATACCACTGGCTGTGGACAACTTTGAACTTCTCCTCAACTTCTCTGGCCCCATTCCAGAATTCATCTACTAATTTTATGGCGTCATGAGCCTGGAGCATCATCTTAGATATTCTTGATAGCTTTCCTCTATCAAAGTCCCTGGCAGACTGATACAGAGACTCCATCAACTCATCATACTTACTGAGGACATAGTCCTCTGGGGTGCACATTTCAGTGGTGAAGGGGTTGACTTGTGACACCCTTACAACAAATTCTTTGAATAGGTCCAATGGATACCGGACCACCGTGACCTTCTCCCTTAGGGTTGTGACCAATTGCTTTCACACCTCAATTTTGAGGCCAAGTCTGGAGTACTAGGCCCAGAGGAATTTGAATGATTCCTCTCCCAAAATTCCTATCTCTGTGATGGCCTCTTCTCTAGAGTTGATGAATTTGTCCAACCCGGTCTCCTACCCTTCATACTTCTCCAAATTTCCTTCCCATATAATAATGGCATTGGTTACTTAGAGGAATATTTTTTTAGCCAAGTAAAGGTCCAGGAGCGATACAGCTAAAAATTACCTTACGACCGTTATCTGCTTGGTGTCCCACCTGTCCATAGCATGTGCCTTCTTCTTCATGGGCCTTAGACTATCCATGTCACCCTATGGAAGTGGTATTCTAGAGGTGGAAGCTTTTGGATGGATTTCATTCAGGGGCTACGTAAGCTATGTCAGAAGTCCAAGGAGATTCTCATTCTTTTCTCTTTCCTCTTTCAACTTCTGGGCCTATTTATCATGTCGGGCCTCTACTACCCGGGTTGCCTCTTGTAGCAGGTCTAATTCTCCCTACTTGTCCCTCCTCCCTAGAGGCACTTCTGTGATTGTATAATATTTGGCCCTTACCACCGCTGCATGTGTATCTGGGGGAGGTGTTGCAATTGTTGCAACTATGCTTCCTTCTGGACCAGTCTGAAGGGTATGGATTGTCTGGGCCTTTTTAGGCTTCTTGGCCTCTATGTTTTGGGCCATCAATTTTTCCTGGGAGAGTGGAACACTTGTTTCTATTGCCAGGGCCTTTCTCTTTCTATATTCCACCAACCATTGTGGTGGGTGGGGTGGTTTTCTATCTAAGGCCTAAGTATTAGGACTCCCTTTGGAGTGCGGCGGTGCATTCCCAATATCTATAGTTTCATTGGGCTCTTTCTCCTTTCCCTGTTCCTATTCATGTCATATTCCTTCTCTTTGGAGGCCTCAATGTCTTCCGCCCTATTGGCATCCTTATCTGTGATGTCTGAGATCTCCTCTCCGCCCGCATTAGCATCACCTGTATCATCAGGGATTTCCCTATCCTTCTCAGCATCAGGTGAATCAACATTCATATCCATGGGGATTATCCCCTAATCCTGCTGATGTCTTTGTTCTTCTTTGGCATCATTCATTGGGATATGCTTCTCCGTTGGAACATCCTCCAGAAGTGGCAGAGGTATCTAAACAAGGTTTAGCATTTGGGCCGCTATGATCACCTCACCAAATGTACTCTGTGGCGCTTGGTCACCCAAAGTAACCAAAGGAGTCTAGAGTGTGATGATTGGGGGTACAGTAGATCCTGTGGGTCCAGTTTCCCCAGTCATCAGTTGCTCATCTTTTGTTTACCTTGGTTCTTTCTCAATTTTTCTAGATTGATGATGGGCATCGAATAGTGTAGTGGTTGGGGATCAGCAAGAAAAATAGCCCAGGTGGGAGCATTGTAGAGCAACGCTAGTTGGATTATCATCTCTGGTGCTTGCACCGAGTAGGGAAAACTTGTAGCTTTAATAATTCAGGAGGCGGCCATGTACTTATCCATATCATCTCCGATGGTCCTCTGTTGGTATGTGGCTTGGACCAAGCCCAGCATTTCATCCCATAGTTTGGGCTCTATATCAATTATTTCCTGCAACTTGGAGTCCACCTTGGACCCCATGAGAACACCCTCCCTTAGGTATTTAGATGTTAGTGGTAGTTTGGCCAGCATCTTTTCAGCCTTAGTTTTCATGGCCGCCCAAGTGGAGGTACTTGGCAGCTCCAGACTATTAGGAGGAGTGATCAATTCAGACATTTTGATCACACTATCTGCAACCTGCAAGAATGGAGAACCATTAATATGTAATATGATGAAAACAATATTCTATGGACTCTGGGGATTCCACCACCATTTCACACCTGTCCAAAAGTATTAGCATGCATCAAAATATTAGAATATCAAAGCTAGCAAGAATTGGATTCTGATCAACACTTGGGGGCTCTGGGGTATTAGTTTAGGTGACACTAATGGGGTGAAGAAATAGGGACTTCTCAGCACCCAGAGTCTGGAGAAACTAACCATTGTCAATGTGACCAGCAATGAGCCGTACTTGGATGACATGGGTCATCATGTGGCCATGCGACAGGCGACGTAAAGGCTCTTAATGGTGAAAAGTGGGCTGACACGGGGAAAGTGAATGCCAGATGGGATGGTTTTTGAATTCTCATTCAGGGGAAAGTAATCCTGTCATTAAGATGACATGATAGAGGAGAGAGAAAGCTGCTATGGATCGAACGGGCAAGGTGCCAAGTTTGAGCCAGGAAGGTGCCATGAGAGAAAGCTCAGTAAATTGGGTCAAAATGTGGGAAGGGCATGACAAGCTCACCATAAACATGAAGGATATACATAGAATATACACATTTACAAAGGGTCAAAGCGCCACAAGGGCCGAACAACAACTCGCAGGATGATCAAAAAAAACATATATACATCTATTTATATGCATCTTTAGAAAATATACAGGAGTATATAAAAAATTTACAAAGTATGCACAAGAATTTTGCACTAGCTTATAACTCCACAAAGGTCAGACGACCCTCTGGCAAAGCCATCCCACCAATGGGAGGCGACGGCAAAAACAAAACCAGAAACAGAAAAGCCAACACAAACACACGAAAAAAATAGAACTAGAACAAACACAAACAAAGAAAAAACTAGAAAGGAGAGCTAAAGGACCTACCTGGAAACATGGGGAATGCAAAGGAATCGAGCATGGGAGGCGCTCTACAAATGATTCACCTTTGAATGACCATGACCCAATTTGTTAATTGCTGCTAGTCAATCGTTAAACACAGAGAGTAAAACATTGTTTGATTTCCTTAATCGCCTTTGAATCACTCTAATTGCTCTGAGTATTTTGATCATGGTAAGTGTGAAAGTGACTGGTAAATCCTATTTATACCCTTAGGGTAAAAACACATTTCTTTCCTTCCGCAAACTCTGGAATAGGTAAACCTCTGGACTCTGGTCCCGGGGATTCCATGCAGCCACACCTTCTCATAAAAAAAGACATGATGGCAGAGAATCCTAGAGTCTAGGGTCCAGCTAACTCAAATAGATAGACACACTCCAGGATTGGGTCCTAGAGGCAAGAGAACAAAATCCAAAGAAAATGACACTCGCGGAAGAAAAGCCCAGAGGGGAACAAAAGGAAACAAAAGAAACCCAAGGAAAAAGCAAAAGCAAAAAAGGGGGACCAAACATTCTTCCCACAAAATTTAGGGATGGGTATGCAAGGAATAATAGGTTCAAATGCTCAGAATTCAAAGGTTCAGATTTCATAGGTTAAAAGGTTTAGAGTTCAGAGTTCAGAGGTTAAAATTTTTAGAGTTTATAGGTTCAGAGTTCAAAGGTTCAGATTTTAGATTTTGGAGGTTCAAAAGTTTAGAGTCTGAAGTTCAGAGGTTCAAAGGGTCAAGGTTGGGAGTTTAGATTTTCAAATGTTCAGAGTTCAGAGTTTGGAGGTTCAAAGGCTCAGAATTTGGAGTTCAAAGTTTAGAGTTTGGAGTTCACATTTCAGAGTTTGGAGGTTTAGATTTTGAAGTTTAGAGTTCAGAGTTTGGAGGTTCGGAGTTTAGAGTTTGGAGTTCATAGGTTCAAAGGTTCAGAGTTTGGAGTTTCAGAGTTTTGGAGGTGTCCACAACCCTGAAATTCATAAACCAATTCATTTTTGGACTTAGCCATTTTTAAGTCATGGAATTTTCAAAGTTTTGGATGTCCACAAATTTTTGGAGTTTCAGAGGTCCACAACCCTAAAAATCCAAGGTCACACAATCTCTAGACTTTGTTTATCTTCAATATGTCATTTTTCAGAGCTCCACAACTCTGAAATTGCTACGCACACATTTTCAATCACATTTTTCATAAAAGATAATTTTGGGGGTAGATTACATGCAGATTGGAATTTATTTTTTCAATTCAAGAGATATTCTATCAATTGCATATTACACAAGCAATTGGATCCATGCATTTTGGGCATGAACATCAAAGAGAAGATCAAACTGAGTGCAAGAAGAAGAAGAAATGGTGGAACTATAGTGATGGGGAGGTCACCTTTCTCCTCTAGACTCCTACTTTCTATTAGGAATCTCACTTTGGACCCTATTCATTTCAGGATCCTCTAGACTCACACTCGAGTCTCTTAGGGTTACTCACAGACCCTAA
>MU226363.1:2551005-2578849 GCA_018584345.1 Thuja plicata | reverse complement strand
AACTTACTAAAAATAGCAAGTTTCCATAAATAGCAGCTCTGCAATAGATAGCCCTTATTGAATACAAAAATAGAAATATTTTTGGGTGATGCAAGATTGCTCTTACACCCTGGATGCTCCTGCATCAACCTTCATTTTTATTGAAGGTTGTCTTCAACTCATCACCAAGCCTAACTCTGATTTGATTGTACCCTGAGTTTAAATCCACCTTGGAGAAATAGCAAGAACCCCCCAAATTGTCTAACAAATCCTCAATCTGAGGCATGGGGAATCTATATATGATTTTAATCTTATTAATATCCCTAGAGTCAGTACACATCATCCATTTTCCATCCTTCTTAGGTGCAAGGATAGTTGGCATAGTATAAGGACTTAAAATATTCCTTATAAGCCCTTTCTATAGCAAATCTTGAATTTGTTTAGCAATCTCTGCATTTTGATTTGGAGTCATTTTATATGTTTCCTTGTTAGGTAGATTAGCTCTTAGTATTAGGTCTATCTGATGACTCACATCCCTCATAGGTGGCAATGCACTAGGAAATCTGTTATCCACTATCTCATGGTACTTCTCCAACAATGTTTGTATCTCTTGTGGCATATTTACTTTCTCCTTAGTCTCTTCTTTTGGTTTCACTATCACTTCCACAACAGAACCCTCTCTCCTTCTTCATGACTTTAAGGAACCACTTTCCACTCAAGAGCATCACACTAGTTCCCACACGCCTCTCTTCATTAGGTTCTGTCAAAGGATCAATTTGATACTTCTTACCTTGCTAAGTGATTACATGGTTGTTCTTTTCCCCATCATGAATGGCCTTTACATCATATTGCCATGGATTTCCTAGAAGGAGATGAAATGCATCCATAGGAAATATTTCACATAACACCTTGTCTTTATACTCTCCTATTTCAAACTCCACCAAAGATTGTTCATCCACCACTATCTGTTGATCCTTTTTTAACCATGACACTTTGTAGGGGGTAGTGCGAGGTATCCTTCTAAGCTTTATTTTATCCACCATCTCTGTTAACACCATGTTCTCTCGAAACCAGAGTCTACTATCACCTTTCAGATCTTCCCATGTGACCTACTAGTAGTCTTAAACAAACTCTTTCTTTGAGGTGGCTCTACAACACTAGGAACTTTTAATAAAGTCCTTCCCAACATTAGGTTTTCTCCATCCAACATTGTCCCTACCTTGGAGATTGGTGAGGTAAGACTTTGTGTGTCATCTTCTTTCACTACCTAATTCCTTCTTTCTCCCTTGGATGAGGCGGTAGCTTTATCAGGACATCCTCCCATAGTATGACCCACTTGATTGCAATTGTAGCATCTGCCAGTGAAGACAGAGTTAGTCCTACCTTGTGACTGAAATCTACCCCTTAGAGGGCCTCTTCCTTTGTATCCTCCCCTCTGAAATGATCCTCTGTACTGATTGCCTCCATTTTTGTCTGTAGACTAAGTTTCTTCTGGCCTACTTGGGCTTTGACCTCTTCCAAAGTTACCCTTGCCTCTAAATCCTTTATTGCCTCTACCTCTTTGTTGAAAATCATTCCTCCTTCTAGCCTTCTTCTCTGCTCTCAAGGCTAATTGAAATAATTTATGTGTAGACACCTAAAAATGGTTCAATGCTTGTACCCCATTTTTAACATGTCTTCAATATTGTGTGTTTGATCTTTATCATTCACTAATATTGTGTCATTCTTCCATGTCATCAATTACTAACATTTCTCTCATTTTTTCCAAATTGATCATCTTCCTAAATCAATCCAACCAAGTCCTAATATTCCTAAATCAATCCAAGGTCATTCCAAACTCATTTGATTCCAAAATTATATCAATGTATTATCAATCTCTTTCAATCAATCCTCTGGCATTGTCAAAGTTCATCGATGCCTTATTATCATTTAATTCCTCCAATAGCGTTTTCAAAGTTCATCGATGCTATTTCATCATCAATCATCATTTCGGGAGCATTGTCAAAGCTCATCAATGCCTCGTTGTCACTTTCACATTTCAGGAGCATTGTCCAAGTTCATTGATGTCTCCTTATCTTTATTTATCCTCTCGCATCATCCAAGTTCATTGATGTCATTATATCATTTCCAATCATTATTGCGAGAGCATTTTCAAAACTCATCGATGCCTCGTGATTTCCTAAACTATTCCAGAACCCTCGGAATCGATCTTAATCCTTATCAGTATTGTTAAAATCTTTTCAATTGTACAATAATACCTTCAATTTGATCGATAATCCACTAATCTATCCTCTTGGGATGAATAACCTATAGTTTATTCCTATGTCCTAATTGAATAAATAAATTGACTTTATTTATTCCCTTTTTCCTAAGTCTTCACAATTAATTAATTTTTAATTTAATTAATTGCCTAATTCCAATTTATGGGATTTTGTAACTTCATAAATATTAATTTTGATTTGTGAGGAATATTGATTTATTAATTGATTAAATCCTCTTAATCTCACCTAATTTTCATATCACTTAATTGAGGATTCACATCCCTATTAAGGTGCTTCTTCAATATCTTCAATACCTCCTTCATTCATTTTCCCCCTATTCGTGCTTCCAAGAATCCTAACTTCTTTTCCCTTCATTATACATTAACTATATGCAATCTTCACCTAATTGCCTCTCATTTTCTATAAATTGAGATGCATTCTTCTCATTCAAGGTTAGAACCACTACCTCCTAGTATTCTCGCTTTCAATTTGGGCTTTTCAATATTTGTGTAATTTTGTCATTGACAAAAGAGCAACACATAATCCATCTCATGGAGAAGAAAGGAGGACATGGGAGCTACATTTGAAGGGAGTTTTAAGTGTTTTCATACTTTATGTTATACTCTCATTTCAAATGGTTTTCATGATAGATTAGATAGGTTTGCATGTCTTTAGGGTTTTGTGTTTTCCTTGATATGCTATTCTTTCTTTTTTATGGTCTTACATTTGGTGAACCCGATGTGAACATGCTAAAAATATGATAAATTTGTTTGCATGCAAGTTTTATTTTCTATTTTTTTGTTGCAAGAAGGTTTTCAATGATTTGATCATATCTCCTAAACATCTAGGAATCTATTTATGAAATTTTTATTTCAGGTTGGGGATGGTATCAGGAGCCTACAGTCCAAAAATCATATTTTTCTTATAAAATTTGTGCAATTTATTTTTTTTATGATTTTTCATGAAAACTTAATTTCGGGCATAAATTATCAAATTTTTTTAACAAAATTACATTTCTGGAAAGCTCTTCAAAATATAAATGGGGTCTATTCTCTATTTTTTTTATTGTAATGACACATAATGACCCAAATAAATATATCTTTGAAAACTGGTATGTTTTGAAAAATAGGTTCCCTAGGGCACAAATTAAGGAATTTTTTGAAAATACTTACATATTTGGAAATCTCACTAATTTTTAAGAGGGGTTATTTCTTTCCATTTCTAATTTTTTGGTCTAGAGATATATCTAAAAATTGGATCTTTATGACTAGGTAAAAAGCATAAAAAAATCAAGGTGCACTTGTTCCAATTTCAATTGATTTGTATGCTTTTCTTTTGTATGCATATTTTCTGTGTTACTAATGATTTGTGTAGCATTTTGGAAATCATGGGATCAAGAATGAATCATAAAAACTACTAACTATTTTGATGCAAGACATGTGTAGAAGACCTCATGTGTCTCTAAAACTTTCATGTGTGCTTTTAGTAATTAGAAAACACTTCAGCTTGGTGCTTTAAAATGAATCATTTCATTCATATGTCTAAAGCGTCTTCTAGTTTTTGTAATCCCTAGGAAATTTATGGACATATCCTCTCCCCTCGCCTTTGTGGATCTTGGGTGTAAGAGAAAGCCATGCAAGTCCTTTAGTGTGGCTACCTCCCAAGTGCTTTAACAGAGCCATTGAGAGTGGATTGCCCAACCGGTAATAGGCTAAATCCAAGCCCTTCCAAACTGGTATAGAAAATATGTCATTGTGATTAATCTCATAATGACCAGGTGTTGAATATGTTATACTAGGAAAAAGATCTCCCTCAGCACCCTTGTGGTGCGTAAAAACCTACAGAATGTGACTTCTATAGATTGGGAGGCCTCCATAACAGAGCTAATCTGCCACACGTATAACCACCCAAATGGATGCCTTTACTAAAAACCATGTTGTAGTATCCAAAAACCTTATATCTATTGTCGCAAAAGGTCAAAGACCAACTAAGACCCCCCACACTTTCACAGCCATTAGTCGAGACAACAGTCCCTCGGGAAGTGATGACCCTTGGGATTTGAAGCTTGGAGTGCCTGAGAAGTGAGTGCACTGTAAGGAGGAGCGTGTGCCTCCAAGAATCTAGGTTGTCTTCTATTAGTAATCATGGATGAACTTCAGTTTAAGTGGGGATTCAATGGATATTGTCCTTGCTATTCGTAGGATGTGGTGTGGTTGTTCCTTTTTACAACAACCATTCTCAATTATGTGTCTTGCGTGAGTGCTTCAAACTTTAATAAAAATGGCAAAATCTTAAAAATATTCTTAAAGAACACTTTTTCCAAATCAGCTTCAAAAATAATCAAATGGTAAAAAAAAACACCTTAAACATATGGAACCTTAAAATTTTCACTTGGAACCTCTTGGCATGCTTTATAGTCTTAATCTTTCATATTCATGTCCTAATCTCCTTGCATTTACATTTCAAAAATTCCCTTGCATTATAGGTCTCATCATAATCCTCATTATAGTCCCTCTTGCATACATAGCTCATTTTAGATCCTCTTTAAAAACTTTGTAAACAATCCTAGAACATTTATTTATGGTGCTAAAAATAGGATCTTGACTTGGTCCCCTTTGTCCCAAAAAATTCAACCCCCCCCCCCCCTTATCAATTGGTCACATTCTTCCTTTGTCGTGATGGATTTGACCTAATCCCTTTTATCCAAATTGTCCCTTGTCCCTCAAATCCTTTTTTTCAAGTCAAGATTCTTATTCAACCTTATAAGGTTATGCTCTTAGGTTTGTCTCCTTTTCAAAGCTTTCTTGTCAAATTCCAAAAAACCAAAAACATAGTTGCATAAGCCTTAGATTGCATTTTTCATAATCTCCTTTCATTTCAAAAGTTGCATTTCCAAAAATCCAAAAAAGTCAAAAAATTCTTGCATTTTCATAAAGGCATCATGTCGATCTTCACTAGGTTCCAAGCATCCAAAAGGTAAAAAGACACTTATCAACCCATGTTTCCATCGCAAGGAAAATCATAGTTACCTTTTGATCACAGACAAGATATACCTTTGCAACAACAAGCTTTTGAGCCAAGGGAAATGACATTAACACAACCAAACAATCAATTTCATCAAGTCCATGCAAACATGATTCAAAATTTTCAAGCAAAATTAGATAAAGAAAAGAAGATCTTGGAAGAGAGGGTAGAAAACATGATAAAGAGTAGAAAGGAGATGGCCAAACTCCTTGGATGTCCAAGTGAATCTTTTGGTGAAATCGACACAATCTCTCATTGAGAAATATAATATACCAAAACTCATTTTACAACTCAATGAGGCAAATAAAAAATTTAACAAAGCCCAACTCAATCAGGTGCAAGAACCAACATTTTTCAATCAAGTCCTAGATCATGCTCAATTCAATCAAGTTTCAAATCAGTCTCCATGTACTCAAATTTAAAATCAATCATTCAACCAAATTCCCAAACAAACCTTGCAACCAATGCGTGGCATAATTCAACTGGGGCCATCACCAAATTACGAACCAATCTTCATTCCAATGCAACCAAGTGATCTTGAAACAATTTCACAACCTCTTGTGCCAACCATACAAACAAGTCAATCAATATCAAGCTCACCAATAATTTTGCATTCAAGAACATTTTCTGGCGATGAAGTCCCTCTTATGTCCTCAAATCAAACAAGTCTTTCTCAAACAAGGACAACTTCAAATATGATATCTTTTGGACATAAACCAAGCATAATAAATGAGAAACCTTTTGTTGAACATATTCACTCCAAAAAAATTGTACAACATGTCAATATTAATGAGGTATCACTAGCAAGATCAACCAAGCAGTGAAAGTTCAAATCTAAAACTTTGAAAGGTTTTTACCAAAATATGGATCCTATAAATGAAGAGGATGAAACAAATAATTCACCCATTTCTAGCAATGGCTCATCCCAAAAAAATCACATGGATGATATACCTACTTCCTCTCAAGAAATTAACCTTCAAGAAACATCCATGTTTCCCTCCATTCCTTCATCCCTACAAACTTCACAAGAGCAATTTCCCCGATCCCCATCAAGTGATTCTTCGAACAATGCAACCTTCTAATGGCTATCCATAGAAGAAATTCAAGCTAGTCCTATCCATAGCCCAGGTTCCTTTAAACCAATTCCATCATTTCCTCCAATTTCAATCAAGCCTATTCATGAGAGTCTCATCCAAATTCCATCTCTCCCATATCCAAACATTGACCCTTTCAAGAATCCCCCTTCCATGTCCAAATGTATATCCCATGTCAAGAGGATGATACGAAGCATGAGGAAACATGTCTAAAAATATATCAAGATCAAGATTCCAATTATGACCAATCCCCTCCAATTTTTGATCAAGACAATGTTCCCCTTGAGCCTCATTATGATCCTATTATCCCTAACTCTCCTATTCAAGATGATCCCCTTCCATTCCCAAACCAAAATGTTCTTCCAAATCCCATTGACCTTCCACTTCCTAAGAAATATCATGATCTCCCTTCCATGTCTTCCCAAGATCCCTTTCCAAGTCAATATCAAGGTGTCCCTTCACCTTCATGTCCTCCAAAAGATCCCATCATCCATTTGGCTCCCTCAAAACATCCCATTATTCCTCCAGATCCTCCTCAAGATCGATCCATCCATTCTTCTCCTTGTCCTAATCCTTCAAATCCCCCTTGTGATCAAAGCACATCTATGCAAGTTTTGCATGAACCCCTTACACTTCAAATGGGTTCCCCTCATTCTATTAATTCTATCCCAACTCATGGTCCTATAAGTCCTTCCATATAATTCACACCTAATAATAATGGACTCGCATATTGTAGCAAGTACCCTACTGGTCAAAGAAAGCATTATCAATTCAAAGGGTTAGACCTCCATGCAAAAGGAAGATTGAAACACTCTCATATCCAAGAAAAGTATAATGGCCATGGTCTTAATAATAAATCTACATCTCAAGGCGTTGGTATCCCTTCAAAATCCAAATCTAGACATATAACCCCCCTTCAACCCTTCCATCCATCTTAGGTCCATATATTCCTCCCTCTACTAGCTCACAATCCCCTTACTAGTGTAGGATCACCCTAAGGTCTTTAGGAAGATCTTTAGTCATTTTGTCTTGTAGTTTTGTTTGTCCAACCATCCATGAATAAGGACTATGTTATAAAGTTTCTAGTTTGTTTAAGGTGTGTTTTAGTGTTAAGAGAGATTAGGGTTTGTGAGTTGTTGAGTCAAGTTGATTCTAGGGGTCTAGAACCTAGAAGTCAACCAAAAGGTCAAAGGGTTGATCAAAACCCCAAAATGGGGATATTTTCAATATTTTAATGTTTTCAAGTAATTTGAGGTCATTTGGTAAGTTTTGAAACCAAATAGGGCCATCAAAGTTGAGAAAGTGTCATTTTGACAAAAGTTGTCAAGGTTGTCATGACAACTTTTCAAAGTTGTCAAGGTTGTCATGACAACTTTTCAAAGTTGTCATGACAACTTTTCAAAGTTGTCATGACAACATTTCCTAGATTTTAGGAATCAAATTTTATGATACCCAAATCATAACTAGAGGGTATATGCATGTGGGATGAGAGTATATAAGGTGACTACAACCCTAATTTTATAGTTAGACTTTATTTTGTACGGACTGGTTATTGAGAAGGACCAATTAACATTGTAATTAGCATACAGAGCCATGATCCAACACTTTTGTGGACTGAAGAGATTGAATGAAAGCATGGAGAGTGTTTAATATGTAATTTAATATATCTTTTTTGCATTGGATTAGTCTTTTATTCATTCTGGTTAGCTTTGTATAAATATTTTGTGTTTTGTTAGCTCACTGTCCAGTTTTGGACCAGTCATGTAGAAAATGGCTTTTCTTGGCATTCCCGTGGTTCAGAATCCCATGACCACTTGGAATCCATTAAATTCTTATATATACAATATAGATATAGTGTGTGGTGTGTGTTTTTAGGGGAAGCAAGAGAACATCCAGGCCCTAGGCGAGTACTGGTTATTCTCGCTAGGGTAACTGAACAGTCTAGAGGCAATGGTGATTGCTAAGTGATTGGTATGTGCCAATAAATGTCAGAGGAGTGTAGGGGCATGAATTTTAGACCTAATGGTGGAAGAAAAAGTTTTGTGGAACTCATTGGATCATTGAATGGAGATAAAGAAACCAAACTAGTGTTCATGCCCTAGAAACCCTTATTTTTAGGGGTTTGGTGAAAGTCCACTATACGGACAAGTTAGGCATCTGAGACCTAGAAAATATTTAAGGGGAGGAAAAACCCACAAGGAATATGAAATTTTTTTCTAGGGGTTTTAAGGGATTTTAGGAGAAAATCCATCTTTTTAGTATCTAGGAGGGCTAATAGGCCTAAAAAGGCTACAAGACCTAAAAGACTATAAGTTTACAACCTGATTGGAAAATGGGTGAAAGATCCAAAAATTTGGATCCATATAAGTTGAAATAGACCAAAAAGGAATCAGTAATTCAATCCATGGGAAGTTGACACCATTGGAGAGGTAGGAGGCTAGAGAAGCCATGGATGTGTGAGGTTAAGAAGAAGGGTTTAGTGAAGAGTTTTAAGTTGTTGAAGAGTTCCTAGTGTGTGATAGGATCAGAGAGGAATCATCTAGTTAGGGTAGTGATAGAGACCCTAAATAAGACCAAGAGAAGGTCTTCAAGAGAGAAAGAGAGCTCTAGGAGAGGATCTCCCCATCAAATTGGTATCAGAGCCATTGAAAGGCTTGGGAGTAGATTAGTGTATGTTAGAGTGGAGTGAATCCATAGGTGAGAACATCATGGTAACCAATGCAGAGTTGGCCAAGGATTTGTCAGAGCAACAAATAAAGAATAGGCTTCTTTAAGAAGCAATGGAAGAGATGAAGATAAAGATGGAAGAGGTGGTAGAGACTTCCAGCAAGTTGAGAGAAGAGATGCATGAAGGGATAGATAAGGGAAAGAAACTAATAGAAGAGGAGGTAGAACCAGAGCCTGATCCTCTTCTACCTGGGGAACCATTCCTCAAGGCACTCAAGGCATTTAGTTGAAAGAATCTAGAGGGAATACCAGTATTCTCTGGTAAGATGGATATAGAAATGGTTATGGAATGGCTTGAAGGGATGGAGAATCACTTTGAATGTCATGGGATCATAGAGGCACAAAAGGTAAAGATAGCCAACTCAAGGCTAAGAGGGAAAGCACTCACATGGTGGAAGTTCTTGTAGGAAGAAAGAGAGAAAGAGGGAAAGAAGCCCATAGAAAATTGGAAAATAATGGTGGCAAAAGTGAAAGAGAATTACCTTCCAGTAGATTATGATATTAAAATACATAAGAAGAGGTAGAACCTTAGGTAAAATAACCTAGATGTGCCAGCCTATACTGAATAATTTCAGAAGCTTTGTCTTAGATCAAGAATCCAAGAGATAGAGAGTATCAAATTTGTATGCTACCTTAATGGATTAAGGTGGAAAATTCATGAAGAACTTAGTCTCTTTACCCTGACTTCCATTCATAGTTGTTTCCAAATGGCTTTGAAAGTGGAAGAGAAACTCAAGAAGAGACAAGATTCTAGCTCCAGAGGTAGAGGAAGGGGTAGAGACATCAAAGGTGGCCATAGAGGAGGTTCAAGTGGAAGAGGTAGTGATAGTAGAGGTCAAGGTGACTACATATATATAGAGCAAGGACAAGAATCAATCAATAGGGGTGGATACAATAATAGAGGAAGAAGTTCTTATAACAGTGGCAGAGGAAGATCAGGGGGTTTTGCGAGAAAATCTCACTTTTCTTCCATGAAATGCTACAACTGTGGATAGTTGGGACACCCTGCATATAGGTGTCTATATAAACCAACATGCTCACAAGGAGAGAAGAAGATATCTTATGTCCAAGAAGAAGATTGATCTAAACAATCAGAGGTGAGTCTAGATTCAGAGAAAGGACAACACCTTATGTTGAGAATAATACTAATCAAGACACCCACCAAAGATGGGCACAAGTAGAGGAGGGATCTTTTTAGAGTAAAATGCAAGATATTGGGCAAGGTGTGCAAGGTAATCATTGATTCAGGGTCAACAGATAATGTTATATCTGAGGAGGCAATAGAGAAGTTGAAGCACACCAAAATTGCACATGTGTGTCCTTGTAAAGTTACATGGTTGAATAAGGGCCAAACATCTTAGTGAATGAGAAAGTGTGGGTATAATTTTCCATTGGGAAGTATCAAGATATGATACTATGTGATGTATTTCCAATGGATTATTTCCATATGTTTCTTGGCAGACCATGGCAGTATGATAGAGAAGTTGTCCATAATGGGAAAGATAATAAGTACTCCTTCAAGAAAAATGGGGTAACTTTCAAGATACATTCTCTCCTAGAGGAAGGCATCATGGAGAAGGTAGAATCTAGTACCTTTTTGATGAGTGTGAAATAATTGTTAAGGGATATGAAAGAAGGGTAAGCTGGCTATGCAATCTTGTTAAAGCCAAAGGAGGAGGAGACTCATAATCAAGCACCTATGCCAAAGGAAGTGAGAGAACTGTTGGATCAGTTCAAGGACATAATATGTGAGGGAACACTAGCTTCACTACCACCAAAGAGGGAGATAAGTCACCAGATTGACTTCATACTAGGAGCATCCTTACCAAACAAAGATGCATAAAAAATGACACCAGAACAAAACAAGGAGATAGCCACGCAAGTGCAGGAATTGTTGGACCAAGGACTGATTAGGAAGATCATAAGCCCTTGTGCTATCCCAGTGGTTTTGGCTCCTAATAAGGGAGGTAAGTGGAGGATGTGTACTGATTATAGGGAAATAAATAGGATAACTATCAGGTATAGATTTCCAATTCCTAGAATAGAAGACTTGATGGATTTCTTGCGGGGTGCTAAGTACTTCTCTAAAATTGACTTGAAAAGTGGGTATTACCAAATTAGGATGAAGGAAGGTGATGAGTGGAAGTCTGCATTTAAGACTATAGAGGGGTTATATGAATGGTTAGTTATGCCCTTTGGGCTTACCAATGCACCAAGCACCTTTATGAGGGTGATGAATGAAGTCTTGAAAGACTATATATGAGCGTTTGTAGTTTTCTATTTAGATGACATCCTCATCTTTACTAAAACAAAGGAGGATCATATGAAACACATGGAGTTAGTGTTGAAGAAGTTACAGGAGGAGAAACTCACCATCAATCTTGAGAAGAGTGAGTTCATGAAGGAAGAACTAGTCTACCTTGGCTTTGTAGTTTCCAAGGGTGACTTGAAAATAGATAAAGAGAAAGTAGAGACCATATTGAACTGGCCTACTCCTAAGATAGGGATTGAAGTTAGGAGCTTCCATGGGTTAGCCCAATTCTATAGGAATTTTATTATGAGATTCAGTGATATTGGTGCTCCAGCCCTAGAGACCATAAAAGGAGGATTGAAAAAAAAGTTTGTGTGGACCAAAGCAGCTAATGGGGGGTTTGAGAGGTTGAAGAGGGAAGTAGCTACTCAACCTATATTGTTGTTACCAAGTTTTGAGAAACCCTTCACAGTAGAATGTGATGCTAGTTGCATAACAGTGGGGGCTATACTGAGCCAAGAAGGTAGGCCTGTGGCATTTTTTAGTGAAAGACTAAATGAGGCTAAGTCTAGGTACTCTTCCTATGACTTGGAGCTATATTCTCTTGTACAAGCCTTAAATAAATGGAGGCATTACCTATTGCCTAGAGATTTTTTTGTCTTTATAGATAACTAGGCATTGAGTTATATAAATACTCAAGACAAGCTTAGCTTGAGACACATCAAATGGATGGAGTTCCTACAGTCATATACTTTCACTATAAAACATAAGAAGGGGCTAAAAAACAAATTTGTAGATGCCCTTAGTAGGAGACTACTCACCATCCAGGAGATTAAGTTGTAGAGTATAAGAGTTGAAGGTTTCAAAGACTATATGAGGGAGATTCAGATTTCTCAAAGATTTACAAAGTGTGCAAAGATTTTGAGAATCATTTTCACAATGAGTTTGTAGAGTATACATTTAAGAATGGGTTTCTATTCAAATTAAATCAACTATGTGTTCCAAAAGGCTCTATGAGGGAGAACCTCGTATAGGAGAAACATAATGGGAGCCTAAGTGGACACTTTGGACTGAACAAGACACTAGAACTAGTGGAAAGGTTCTACTGGTGGCCAAAAATGTAGAAGGAAGTGAGAAGATATGTCAAACAGTGTGGCATATGTCAGAAGGCTAAAGGTACTTCATCAAATGAAGGTCTTTACCAACCACTACCCATCCCAAGTAGACCTTGGGAGTGCATAAGTATGGAATTCATAGTTGGGTTACCTAGGACTCCAACTAGTTTAGACAGTGTGTTTGTAGTGGTAGAAAAATTTAGTAAGATGAGTCACTTCATCCCATATAAAACAACACATGATGCCAGTCATATTGCCTACTTGTTCTTCAAGGAGATAGTGAGGATTCATGGACTACCCATGAGCATTGTTGCAGACAGGGATGTGAAGTTCATGGGGCACGTTTGGAAGACCCTATGGAAGAGACTAGGTACAAACTTATCTCACGGATCTGCCTATCATCCTCAAATGGATGGGAGACTGAAGTAATCAATAGAGTTCTTAGGAACTTTTTTAGATGTTTGAAAAAGGAATATGGGCAAGGATGGGAGCAAGTCATCCCATAGGAATAATTTTTTGTAATGATAGCACAAATAGGACTACAGGGAAAAGTCCATTTGAGATTGTGTATGGGGCACATCCAATGGGCATGATGGAGCTCAGAGACCTAAAAGGATATGACGGAGTTAGTGGACATGCTTATGACTTTGCACAGTCAATGAAGGAAGTCCATGAACAAGTGAAAAATACCTTAATGGAGGCCAATCAGAATTTGAAAGCCAAAAGAGATGACGGGAGAAGAGATTTGTAGTTTGAAGTGGGTGAACTAGTAATGTTATTTTTGAATAAGGAAAGACTACAAAAGGGAATACCTAGTAAGCTACATATGAAAATGATTGGGCCTTACAAGATATTGGCTAAGTATGGACCCAATTCTTACAAGGTGGAGTTTCCCAAGGAGATGTCAATTTCTCCAATCTTCAATGTGAAGGATTTGATCAAGTATAAGGGGCCATATATGAATGAGTTACAATACAGTACAAAGTTGAATAGAGATGTGGGAGATTTCAAGACTCTAGAACAGATCAAGCCACAAGTTGAAAAGATATTGGATTCAAGGGTAAAGAAGAAGACAAGACATAAGATCTATATGGAGCATCTAGTGAAGTGGAGATAGCAACCAAAGCTAGAAGCCACTTGGATAGTTGAGAGTGACTTCAAGAAGCATGGAATCGGTGAGGAATTCCTAACACCATAGGTACCTTAACTTGTTTTTTGCAGGGGGGGGATGGTGCAGGAGCACCCTAAGGTCTTTAGGAATATCTTTAGTCATTTTGGCTCGTAGTTTGGTTTGGCCTGATGACATGTAACTGATTGAATGTTTGATAATGTTAAGTTGAAGATAATGCAAGACATTAAATCAATTAATGGTTTGTATTGTCATTGATGTCAACTTGATATCATCTGTACGGTCATGTACATAATTCCCAGACTTTAGAGAATCAATGGAACAAAGGTTATGCTTTCAGTAATGCATAAATGTCAAGTATTCACCAAGTGACAGACAACACTGACGGAGTGCACACCATTGATAAAGGCAAAGAAGAAAAGTCACAGTTATACCCGACAAGCAGAAGATAGTGTTTCCCGATGAAGCAAAACCACAGGATGCCCGACGAGATAAAAATATAGTTGTACGACGATTAAAATCCAATGATGCTCGATGGACGGAGATCTTGGAGCTAACTGGAGTCACATCGACGGAACTAGTAGTTGTCATAGATGACTAAATATAGAGTTGACTGACAGAACAGAGAGTTTAGAAAATGAAAAAATATCTAGCTGGCAAGAGCTAAAGATAGACTTAACTAGTTGTTTTCTTTTTTTTATTCAACGAGAGTTAAGTAATTGATTTAAAACTAATTTATACAACTGGCATAAAGATAACTACGAGACAAATCAGGAGTTATGCTTTAAATCAAATTGGCTGGATTGTTTTTCACACCAAGAATCAAAAATCCAGAAATGGTGAATATCATGTCTATATAAGAGACAAGCTTAATTCTTTTCCATATGCATGGGAAGGGGAGTGAATATAAAGAGGATGCTAAAGAGAAATTGATGAAGAAGAACTTCATACAGTCCTGATCAATAAAGATAAAGGAGAGCTAAAGAAATCTGTAGACACTAACGAATAGTGAGCATAGCATCACAAAGAAGAAAGTGTGGAGCACAAAATAATTGAATTGATACATTGATCAGAGAGGTAATGTACTTAAATAGATCTAAAAATCTGCAATTCAAAGTTGCATTAGAAAAAGATCATAGTGTTTCATTTTAACCATTGAAGCATCAAGTCTCTTAACCAAGCAGGACTTAACAGTCTTCTATATATTGAGGTACATCCCAAGGAGTGCCAAAAAGGTTGATTCATGAAAGTAGCATTGGACTTGCCCGATACCTATTGGCATTCTAAGAAGGAGGTTGATTCAAGAATGGTAGAATAGATTCCCGATACTAAGTGACAACCTCTATGTATAAAATCCTCTAACAAGGTCACGCCTAACAGTGTGTTTATAACCTTTAATAGGGTTGGCTCCTAACAGGGCTCACTTCAGAAGAGTGAAAATTTGGGGTACCAATCCCAGTGGTTTTTTCCCTTAACAGGGTTTCCGAGTTAAAATCCATGTGTTATGTGTGCATGGTTTATTACTTTACTATTTTACATTTCACATATGCATTTCTATATTGATTGGTATACTCTACTTATTTACTGAGTTTCAGTAAATAGTTTTACTTCTTATCGATAATCAAGGAGAATAAGGATAGACAGTTAATCATTATAAGTATTTCATGGCATGCATCTTGTAGGGACATAATAATCTGAGGTTTATTTGATTGGTGGTAAATAGTTGAAGGATAAATTTTGAGGCCACTGATGCACCCCCCCTCTTAGTTATTACTAACATGGCCAGCCATCCATGAATAAGGACTATGTTATAAATTCCCTAGTGTGTTTAAGGTGTGTTTTAGTGTTAGGAGAGATTAGGGTTTGTGAGTTGTTGAGTCAAGTTGATTCTAGGGGTCTAGAACCTAGAAGTCAACCAAAAGGTAAAAGGGTTGACCAAAACCCCAAAATGGGGAGATTTTAAATATTTTAATATTTTCAAGTAATTTGAGGTCATTTGGTAAATTTTGAAACCAAATAGGGCCATCAAAGTTGAGAAAGTGTCATTTTGACAAAAATTGTCAAAGTTGTCATGACAACATTTCCTAGATTTTAGGAATTGGCTTTTATGATGCTCAAATCCCAACTAGAGGGTCTATACATGTGGGATGAGAGTATATAAGGTTACTAAAACCCTAATTTGATAGTTAGACTTCATTTTGTACGGACTAGTTATTGAGAAGGACCAATTAACACTGTAATTAGCATACAAAGCCATCATCCAACACTTTTGTGGATTGAATGAATGCATGGAGAGTATTTAATATGTAATTTCCTAGATCTTTGTGGAATTTGATTATTCTTGTATTCATTTTGGTTAGCTTTGTATAAATCTTTTGTGTTTTGTTAGCTCACTGTCCAGTTTTGGACTAGTCATGTAGAAAATGGATTTTCTTGGCATTCACGTGGCTAAAAACCCCATGACCAATTTGAATAAATTAAAGAATTTTATATACACTATAGATACAGTGTGTGGTCTATGTGTGTGTGCAGGGGAAGCAAGAGAACATTCAGACCCTAGGCTATTACTGGTTATTCTGGCTAGGGTAACTGAACAGTGTAGAGGCAATGGTGATTGCTAAGTGATTGGTATGTGCCAATAAATGTCAGAGGAGTGTAGGGGCATGAATTTCAGACCTTATGGTGGAAGTAAAAGTTTGGAGGAACTCATTGGATTAGTGAAAGGATATAAAGAAACCAAACCAGTGTTCATGCCCTAGAAACCTTTGTTTTTAGGGGTTTGGTGAAAGTCCACTCTACAGACAAGTTAGGAATCTGAGACCTTGAAAATATTTAAGGGGAGGTAAAACACAAGGAATATGCAATTTTTTTCTAGGGGTGTTAAGGTATTTTAGGAGAACATCTAGCTTTTCAGTGTCTAGGAGGGCTAATAGGCCTAAAAAGGCTACAAGCCCTAAAAGACTAGAAGTTTAGAACCCGATTGGAAAGTGGGTGAAAGATCCACATATTTGGATCCATAGAAGTTGAAATAGACCTAAAAGGAATCAAAAATTCAATCCACAAAAATTTTACACCATTGGAGAGGTAGGAGGCTAGAGAAGCCATGGATGTGTGAGGTTATGAAGAAGGGTTTAGTGAAGAGTTTGAAGTTGTTGGAGAGTTCCTAGTGTGTTAGAGGATCAAAGAGGAATCCTCTAGTTAGGGTAGTGATAGAGACCCTAAAAAAGACCAAAAGAAGGTCTTAGAGAGAGAAAGAAAGCTCTAGGAGAGGAGCTCCCCATCACTTACCCTTTCCCACAAGCAATTTAGTAAAGGCACACATCTTGGAGAACCTTCCATCCATCCAAAAATCCTCCATACAATTCCTATCCATCCATGAATTCCATTCCCTTTCAAATCAATTTGGATTCCAAGAATAGAATCCAAAAATCAAGCAATCCACATGCTATCAAGGATCAATATGTCCAGTATAATCGACATGTACAAAAAAAGAAAAATGTGATCCTAAAAGAAAATTCCAAAAAGCCACAAAGGTCCATTGAGAAAAAAATAAAGTCAAAAGCCATATGGGTTCCTAAATCTCTTATGCAATCAATGCATTCTAAGGAACCACAAAATAATGAAAAATCAAAAAGCATGTGGATTCCCAAGATGCTCCTTGAAGCACAGAATCCCAAAGAAAATTCCAAAATGGCATCCAAAGTTGCTATCTCTCCATCTAAATGTCTTCCATCTTCAAAATCCATTTTGGGTCCTTGTGTCCCAAAATCCATATCCATTCCTTCATTAATCCTTCAAACTCAAAAATCTATTTTACCTCCATCAGTCCATCACCCCTCAAGGTGTGTGCCAATGTTGTTCTTGCACCCATGTCCATCCATTTAACATCCATCCTTCTTTCACTCCCCCATCATCAAACACATTTTTTCCAACCTTTCATCCAACCTATCCAATCCATTGCATAAAGCTTGTCCCATCCTTATCCAATCACCCACTTCATAACCCTTTGTCATTACCCTACCAACATATTTGCATAATATCTTTCAAAAGCACATTTCTATTTTGTGTGTTTGATCTTTATCATTCACTAATATTGTGTCATTCTTCTATGTCATCAATTACAAACATTTCTCTCATTTTGGCCAAATTGATCATCTTCCTAAATTAGTCCAACCAAGTCCTAATCTTCCTAAATCAAACCAAGGTCATTCCAAACTCATTTGATTCCAAAATCATATCAATGTATTATCAATCTCTTTCAATCAATCCTTTGGCATTGTCAAAGTTCATCAATGCGTTATTATCATTTAATTCCTCCAATAGCATTGTCAAAGTTCATCGATGCTATTTCATCAATCATCATTACGAGAGCATTGTCAAAGCTCATCAATGTCTCGCTGTCACTTTCACATTTTAGGAGCATTGTCCAAGTTCATCAATGTCTCCTTATCTTTATTTATCCTCTGGCATCATCCAAGTTCATTGATGCCATTATATCATTTCCAATCATTATTGCAAGAGCATTGTCAAAACTCATCGATGCCTCATGATTTCCTAAACTATTCCAGAACCCTTGAAATTGATCTTAATCCTTATCAATATTGTCAAAATCATTTCACTTGTACAATAATACCTTCAATTTGATTGATAATCCACTAATCTATCCTCTTGGGATGAATAACCTATAGTTTATCCCTATGACCTAACTGAATAAATAAATTGACTTTATTTATTCCCTTTTTCCTAAGTCTTCACAATTAATTAATTAATTGCCTAATTCCAATTTATGGGATTTTTTAATTTCATAAATACTAATTTTGATTTGTGAGGAATATTGATTTTTTAATTGAATAAATCCTCCTAATCTCACCTAATTTTCATATCCCTTAATTGAGGATTCACATCCCTATTAAGGTGCTTCTTCAATATCTTCAATATCTCCTTAATTCATTTTCCCCCTAATCGTGCTTCCAAGAATCCTACCTTCTTTTTCCTTCATTATGCATTACTTATATGCAATATTCACCTAATTGCCTCTCATTTTCTTTAAATTGAGATGCATTCTTCCCATTAAAGGTTAGAACCACTATCTCCTAGTATTCTCACTTTCAATTTGGACTTTTCAATATTTGTGCAATTTTTTCATTGACAAAAGAGAAACACATAATCCATCTCATGGAGAAGAAAGGAGGACATGGGAGCAACATTTGAAGGGATTTTTAAGTATTTTCATGCTTTATGTTATACTCTCATTTCAAATGGTCTTCATAATAGATTAGATATGTCTGCAAGTCTTTAGGGTTTTTTGGTTTCCTTGATATGATATTCAAGCCTTTTTATGGTCTTACATTATGCATACTGTTAGGGGCCATCATAGTGATCTCATCTTGGAGTCATTGTCTCAATCCATTGAGATACCTTGCTACCTTTTCTACTTCTTCTTCATGTCTCCTTGCTCTTAGGCTCAATTTTTTGAATTCCTCAATATAGGTACTTACCGTCAGCTCTTTTTTCCTTAGGTTTTGTAACTTCTGATACATTTGTATCTCATAATCAGTGGGTAGGAATTATGCTCTCAATCTAATCTTCATCCTATCCCGAGAGTCTATTTTCTTCTTCCATGTGGTTAACTTTTCATATTGCATCATATTCCACCAAACCAATGTTGACCCCTTGAGTGTAGCCTTGGCATAACTATCTCTCTTCTCCTCTGACACTTCTTTGTAATTAAATTGATTATCTATTGCCTCTAGCCAATCTAACAACTCTTCACCATTCAAACTGCTACTATAGTAAGGAATGTGTTCCATACTATCTTTAATTATGGATTTAAAGGCATCCAAGAGCACTTTCTGGTCCTTATCCATCTCCACTTCTTTGCCTTTTCTAGTTGTCTCTCTTATCTGGCTTTCATCATCTTCATCACTTTCATCTCCCCATTCAGTGACTCTCCTCTTGCTCTTTGATTCTGACAGATTGGCCTTTGCCAATAGATCTTGGACCAATTCCACTATGGCATCATTTCTCATTGCCTTGGGTGGCATGTTTTCAACCTCATGGCTCTCCTCCCCTTCATACATACACAAAACTTACTATAGTTCTAGCTCTTATACCACTCTGATGTAGGGGGTCTAGATTTCTAGTGTTTACCCTTCTTCAAATTGTTAATAAACTTATTTGAACCATCCAATGGTTTCAACCACCTATGTCTCCTTCACCAAGATTGGCCTCCTAGGCCCTGATCTCAACTTTACTCCTAGGTATAGTTTAAATGATGAAGAAACAATGCATAATCAACTCCAACTACTCTAACTAGTCCTCCATTTACCTTGTTTTCTCACTAGATTTCCCTCTAGAACCCTAGACCCTTGCTTAGGATCTTACCCAAACTCATCTCAGGTAATTTCCTATGTTCTTGATACCTTAAATGTCTATTTGAGACATTTCCAACACTTCTAGTTACCTTAGCAATCAATTTGGTATTGCTACCCTCTAGTAGTCCTAATTAGGCCTAATTGCATTAGGTCTATTTTCACTATTTTTGACCAAATACTAAAAATTATTCAACACAACCCTATGTAAGACCATATTATTATAAAATCTATAACCTAGCCCTTCTAGAATCCAAATTCATAGATCTTCAAGACACCCACAACCCTAATTTCTTCCAGGCTAGAGTTTCTACGCTATATTTTAGTCCTCTGGACCAGTCTCTGCAAAATGCATCCAATTGGTCTTCAAACTTCATACCAACTCTTGAAACCATTCGATCCTTCAAGGAGACACTCTAGGGATTCCACACACGCCACTAAGATGTCCATTCTAGATCATGGGTGTGTTGTTTCAATTCAATCTTTGCACTATCCTTTCTCACCTAGTCCAAGCAGTCAGCCTAGGGCATCACTCTAAACCTAGGAGTTCTATTGTAAGAACAAAAAGGTAAGAAAAAAATTTATGTATAGACACTAACCTATCATTTCACAAGTTTTCATTCATTTTCAACCGTGAATGCTTAAGTTAGAGCCATTTTTGTTCCTGCAACTCTGCAAATGGATATTGTAGACACAATCACCTAAAACAAAGTGTAACTTTACGATCCCTAAACTTGAATTCAGAGTTTAATATGAAAAATTAATATAAAAAAAAACTCTACACTCCCATGGAGTCAGATTGTACAATCCAATTTGTACACAGCTATAAAGGTTGCAGAAACACTATAATTGAAAGTAAAACTCAGAGAATCCCCTGTAAATAATGCTTACACGTGTGGTCTATAATGAAAACTACATTAACCTCAAAAATACTTCATCCCATGCTCAAATACCTGAGCTTGGGTGGTTACAACCATCCAATCCTTCATTTTCAACTTCTTGCAAAAGTTGCAAAAAGTTGCTTGAGCAGCTTTTGAAAGTTGCTAGCAACTTTTGAGCATTTCTTGCTTTTTGACCTTTTTGGTCAACTTGATGCTTCTTAACCCATCCTAGGACCCTAGTTAGGACACTTAGGACCCTATAGGAGACCATATCCCCTAGTTGCTCAAAATTACCAACTTTACAACTTTAGACCATTTTGACAACATTTTGTACCTAGGAGCAACTTGTGCTCTTACAAACATAAATGAACAAGCTTGGACCCAAAACTTATGGATCTTATTAAAAAATACATAAAAAACCCAAAAAAAAACCTAAACACCACCTAAACAATCTTCAAGCCAAAATGGGAGGTGCTCTGCACCATAGTCCCCTGGGACAAAGAACTCAAGTCTGTTGAGTTAGGAGGTATTCAATGGTGACTCCATGCTTTAGTATGTCTACTTCAGTCATCCAAGTGGCTTGAGAATCAGGTTTCCTTTGCCACTTCACAATATACTACTTGTAAGTACCTTGCCTGGTCTTCTTGATCACGTTGGAGTCCAATAGACTGTCCAACTACAGAGGTTGAGGAGTAGGAAAATCTCTCACCCATTCTTCTTCTCCCAAGTTTGAAAGAGTTTGATGACCATTGTTTGAGGGTAGACCCTTATAGGGATACAGATCACACACATTTAAAATGGGTGAGATGCCCAAATTAGGATGAAACTCCACCTCTTATGCATTATTACCATACTTATGCAACACCTTGATTGGTCATATCTTCTTCATTAGTAGCTTGGTTGGATTACCTTTACAAAATATCTCCTTCCTAAGGTAGGAAAGTACCAGATATCCCATCTTGAATTACAAATACCTCCTTGTATTATCTTCCTTGGCCTTGTACTTGTCAACTTGTTGTAATGTCTTCTTAACTTGGTCATGAAGCTCTTTCATCTACTCTGCAAAGGATTCTCCTTGTGCACTCCTTGTATCCTGTCAACTAAGATCCCTCAACTCCAAGATCCCTCTTGGATTAGCCCCATAAACTATCTCAAATGGGCTCTTACCAGTGCTCCTATTAATGGAGTCATTATAGCCATATTCTTCTTGTCCTAAAATGTGATCCTATGACTGTCCATGCTTCTTAGTCAAGCATCTTAATAGGTTACCTAAAGACCTATTTACTACCTCAAATTTTTCATCAAACTGAGGGTGATAGGCTGAAGAGAAAGATAAGTTTGTTCCTAAAATTTTCCAAAGGGTCCTCCAAAAGTAGCCCACAAACTTACCGTCCCTATCACTTACTATGTTTAGTGGCAATCCATAGATTCTCATTATGTCTCTAAAGAATAGACCTAAAATATGTGAAGCATCATTGGTTTGTCTGCAAGGAATGAAATGTGCCATCTTTCTAAATCTGTCCACCATTACAAACACACTGTCATGTCCTCTTGGTGTCTTAGGCAGTCCCAAAACAAATTCCATACTCAAGCACTCCCAAGGTCTCTGAGGTATGGATAGGGGCTGATACAATCCAATATTGCTAATTTTTTGTTTGGCTCTCTGACATATCTGACATTGCTCCACAAAATTTCTGACATCTGAGTGTAGTTTATGCCAATAGTAATTCCTATTCACTTTCTCAAGATTCTTGTCCACTCCAAAGTGGCCTTGGTGTTTTTCCTTGACTATGTTCTCCCTTACTGAACATTGAGGTATACACAAAAAGTGTCCTTTGAACAATAGCCCTTCCTCCAACATATAATCAGTAAAATCCACTTTAAATCCCTATGTAAACTTCTCACATGATTCATAAACATCCTTGAAATCTTTGTCTTCTTTATAGAGGTCTTTAAGGTCACTCATCCCTACACTCTGCAGTTGTATCTCTTGAATAGTCAACACTCTCCTACTCAGAGCATTTGCCACTTTTTTGCTAACACCTTTCTTGTGTTTTGTGACAAAAGTATATGCTCGCAAATATTCTACCCATTTTAGGTGCCTTTGGTTCAACTTCTCTTGCCCATTCAAGAAGCTAAGGGCATGATTATCTGTATAAACCACAAATTCCCTTGGTAGGAGATAATGTCTCCACTTTTTGAGTGCTTGCACCATTGCATACAAATCCAAATCATAAGTGGAGTACTTTTTCTTGGCTTCATTCAAATTCTCTTATAAGAATACCACAAGATGCCCCTCTTGACTTAACACTTCCCCAATGGCTAGTTTATTAGCATCACACTCCACCACAAATAACTAATTGAAGTTAGGGACCCTAAGAGTAGGTATTTCTACTATCTTTTTCTTCAAAATTTCAAATCCTTTATCTATTGCTTCTGTCCACTTGAACAGACATTTGATTCCTCCTTTTATAGTGTTTAGTATTGGTGCACATACATGGCTAAAGTTTCTCACAAACTTCCTATAATAAGAGGCTAGTCCATGAAAACTTCTAACATCTCATATGGATCTAGGTGTTGGCCATTCCAATATAGACTTTACCTTTTCAAGCTCCATCTTCATGCATCCATTAGAAACAACAAAGTCAAGGTATACTAATTTAGTTTTCAAAAACTCACATTTTTCTTGATTGATCATCAACTTGTCTTGGTGTAGCCTCCTCAAAACCATTTCCAAGTGCTTCATGTGCTCCTCCTTAGACCTACTAAAGATAAAAATTTCATCTAGATAAACAATTACAAATTTACCTATAAACTCTACTAGCACTTCATTCATGAGTCACATGAATGTGCTAGGTGCATTTGACAAGCCAAAGGGAATTACAAGCCACTCATACAACCCTTCATTTTTCTTGAAGCCTATCTTCCACTCATCATCAGGCCTAACTCTGATTTGATGATACCCTGAATTCAAATCCACTTTGGAGAAAAACCAAGAACCCCCCAAATTATCCAACAAATCCTCAATCTGGCGCATGGGGAATCTGTATCTAATTTTAATCTTGTTAATAGCCCTGGAGTCAGTACACATTCTCTATTTTCCATCGTTCTTAGGTGCAAGGATAGTTGGCACAGCACAAGTACTTAAACTCTTCCATATAAGCCCTTTCTCTAGCAAATCTTGAATTTGTTTAGCAATCTTTGCATTCTGACTTGGATTCATTTTTTATGTTGCCTTGTTAGGTAGATTAGCTCCTGGTATTAGGTATATCTGATGACTCACATCCCTTATAGGTGGAAATGCACTAGGAAATCCATTATCCACTATTTTATGGTACTTCTCCAACAATGTTTGTATCTCTTGTGGCATATTGACTTTCTCCTTAGTCTCTTCTTTTGGTTTTACTATCACTACACAATAGACCCCTCTCTCCTTCTTCATGACTTTAAGGAAATCCTTTCCACTCAAGAGCATCACACTAGTTCCCACATGCTTCTCTTCATTAGGTTCTGTCAAAGGATCAATTTGATACTTCTTACCTTGCTAAGTGATTACATAGTTGTTCTTTTCCCCATCATGAATGGCCTTTACATCATATTTCCATGGACATCCTAGAAGGAGATGACATGCATCCATAGGAAATATGTCACATAACACCTTGTCTTTGTACTCTCCTATTTCAAACTCCACCAAAGTTTGTTCATCCACCACTATCTGTTGACCCTTGTTTAACCATGACACTTTGTGGGGGGTAGTGTGAGGTATCCTTCTAAGCTTTAGTTTATCCACCATCTCTATTGACACTATGTTCTCTATGGAACCAAAGTCCACTATGACCTTGGAGATCTTCCCATGTGACCTAAAAGTATTCTTAAACAAACTCTTTCTTTTAGGTGGCTCTGCAACACTAGGAACTTTTAATAAAGTCCTTCTCAACATAAGGTTTTCTCCATCCAATACTAGCCTTGCCTTGGAGATTGGTGAGGTGACACTTTGTGTGCCATCTTCTTGCACTAACTGAGACCTTCTCTCTCCCATGGATGAGGTGGTATCTTTCTCAAGACATCTTCCCATAGTATGACCCACTTGATTTCAATTATAGCATCTTCCAGTGAAGACAGAGTTAGTCCTTCCTTGTGACTAAAATCTACCCCTTCGAGGGACTCTTCCTCTTTATCCTCCCCTCTAAAATGATACTTTGTACTGATTTCTTCCATTGTTGTCTATAGACTGAGTTTCTTCTAGCCTACTTGGGCTTTGACCTCTTCCAAAGTTACCCCTGCCTCTGAATCCTCTATTTCCTCTACCTCTTTGTTGGAAATCATTCCTCCTTCTAGCCTTCTCCTCTTCTCTCAAGGATAATTGAAAGCATTTATGCATACTGTCAAGGGCCATCATACTGATCTCATCTTGGATTCCTTGCCTCAATCCATTCAGATACCTTGCTACCCTTTCTACTTCTTCTTCCTATCTCCTTTCTCTTAGGCTCAATTTATCAAATTCCTTAGTATAGGCACTTACTGTCAGCTCTTTTTGCCTTAGGTTCTGTAACTTCTGATACATTTGTATCTCATAACTAGTTGATAGGAATTGTGCACTAAATCTAATCTTCATCCTATCCCAAGAGACTATTTTCTTCTTCCCAGTGGTTACCCTGTCATCTTGCATCATATTCCACCAAACCAATGCTGACCCCTTGAGTCTAGCCTTGGCATAACTCACTCTCTTCTCCTCTGACACTTCTTTGTAATCAAGTTGATTATCTATGGCCTCTATCCAATCTAACAACTCTTCACCATTCAAACCACCACTATAGTAAGGAATGTGTTCTATACTATCTTTGTTGATGGATTTAAAGGCATCCAAGAACACTTTCTAGTCCTTATCCATCTCCACTCCTTTTCCTTTGCCAGTTTTCTCTCTTGACTAGCTTTCATCATCTTCATCACTTTCATCTCTCCATTCAATGACTCTCCTCTTGCTCTTTGATTCTAACAAATTGGCATTTTCCAATAGATCTTGGACCAAGTCCACTATGGCATCCTTTCTCATTGCCTTGGGTGGCATGATATCAACCTCATGGCTCTCCTCCCTTTCGGACATACACCAAACTTACTATAGTTCTAGCTCTGATACCACTCTGATGCAGAGAGTCTAGAGTTATAGTGTTTACCCTTCTCCAAATGGTTAATCAACTTCTTTGAACCATCCAATAGTTTCAACCACCTATGTCTCCTTTACCAATATTGGCCTCCTAGTCCCTGATTTCAACTTGTCTCCTAGGTATAGTAGAAATGATGAAGAAACAATGCATAATCAACTCCCACTAGTCTACCTAGTCTTTCATTTACCTTGTTTTCTCACTAGATTTGCCTCTAAAACCCTAGACCCTTTCTTAAGATCTTACCCAAACTCATCTCACACCCTTTCCTATGTTCTTTATACCTTAAGTGTCTATTTGAGACATTTCCAGCACTTCTAGTTACCTTAGCAATCAATTTTGTATCACTACCCTCTAGTAGTCCTAATTAAGCCTAATTTCATTAGGTCTATTTTCACTGTTTTTGACCAAATCCTAAAAATTATTCCACACAACCCTATGGAAGACCATATGCTTCTAAAATCTATCACCTATCCCTTCTAGAATCCAAATTTATAGATCTTCAAGACACCCACAACCCTAATTGCTTCTAGGCCCTAGTTTCTAAGCTATCTTTTAGGCCTCTGGACCAATCTCTGCAAAATGCATCCAATTGGTCTTCAAAATTCATACCAACTCTTGAAACAATTTGTTCCTTCAAGAAGAAACTCTAGGGATTCCACCCATGTCACTAAGATGTCCATTCTAGATCATGGGTGTGTTGTTTCAATTCAATCTTCACACTCTCCTAGCTCACCTACTCCAAGTAGTCAGCCTAGGGCACCACTCCAAACATAGGAAATCAATTGCAAGAACAAAAAGGAAAGAAAAAACATTATGTAAAGACCCTAACCTATCTTTCCACAATTTTTTATTCATTTTCAACCGTAGATGCTTAGGTTAGAGCCATTTTTGTTCTGTACAGAGTTGTACAAGGTTGTAGAAACACTGTAATTGCAAGTAAAACTCAAAGAATCATCCATACAGAATGCTCACACGTGTGGTCTATAACTAAAACTCCATTAACCTCCAAAAACCTTCATCCCATTCTCAAATACCTAAGCTTGGGTGGTTACAATCGTACAATCCTTCATTTGTAACTTCTTGCAAAAGTTGCAAAAATTGGCTTGAGCAACTTTTGAAAGTTGCTAGCAACTTTTGAGCATTTCTTTCTTTTTGACCTGTTTGGTCAACTCAATGCTTCTTAACCCATCCTAAGACCCTAGTTAGGACACTTAGGACCCTAGAGGATACCATATCCCCTAGTTGCTCAAAATTAGCAACTTTTACAACTTTAGACCATTTTGACAATATTTTGCACCTAGGAGCAACTTGTGCTCATACAAACATAAATGAACAAGATTGGACCCAAAAATTATTTATCTTATTACAAAATACATAAAATACCCCTAAACACCACCTAACCCATCTTCAAGCCAAAATGGGAGGTGCTCTGCACCAATAATTGGTCCATCCCAACTGGTCCTCGATGAGAGGTAGAGTTATTTCTTAGTCAAAATTTCCAAAGAGATGTATCTTGAAAGAAGCTACACTTAGGTATCAGAAATGATGATACCTTTTACTAACAATCAAGGTGATGTTCAATGATGATCATCCTAAATCACATAATATATTAAACTATGACACTAGAAACATTGGTTTCTTGGGTGGTTGTTAGTTAGAGCCAACACTAGCATGTTGACATAGGTACCCACCAATCGTAGAACCCTTCTCCATCTACAACATGTATGCACCCTAAAATAGTCGCCTAGACTTTGGGCCCCATTTTATTATTTTATCAATTTATCAAATCCCTGAATCAATATTTTCAAATATCAACAATATCAATTATATCAATTTCCTTGATCAAA
>MU226363.1:2521231-2542690 GCA_018584345.1 Thuja plicata | reverse complement strand
TATTTTATAAAAAGGGAAAAAACACTTTTTGTCTTATGTGGGACACAAAAGTCAACTCCTATTTTCCTATTGGAGGATATTTGTACACAAGGATCAAGCTTCCATTTTTCTCCACCCTTGATTAAGATTTTTGCCTCTTAATCTCAATGGTCTATTTCATCTCACTTCTTATAAAAGGAGAGCTCTCTCCTTCATTTTCATATCTTAAGTTTTCATGCTAATATTAGGCTGCATGTTTTCTAGGTCATTTGGAGCTTTTTGAAGACATTCTACATCCAAGCTTTGAAGACTTTTTATTGCATTTCATTGTAGTTTTCATATTTGTTTTCATAGTTGCATTGTCATAAAATCCATAGCTTCATTTCATAGCTTAGTTTCCTTTTATGCAATAGAATAATCTCACATAGTCTAAATAGGAAGGCTTGGTAACACTTGTTCTTTCCTTTCATAGATTAGTTGCATTGTACTTTCTTTTTCATAGTTTAGCTTGCATTATCATTTAGATTTGCATTGCATTGCATACATTTTGATTCTTGAGGATATTGACATTCTTACCCTTGTTTTCATTGAATCTCTCGTTGTATGGTTTATTAGCAAGGTCATGAGTTTATAGCTCTAGCTGAGAGCAATTTTACAAATCTTGCAACTCTATGCATAGAGAGCTATGGATCGATTTGTGATGGCTCATTCTTGAGTTTTCTTGCATGTAAGGATTCATAGAAGTGCACTACTTTTGTGTGTACACAATCTAACTAAAAAAAAAGAGTAAGGAAAGAGAGGATAAAAAGGAGAATAATGTCAAAGAAAAATGAATCATTCAAAGCAATGGTCGCTATGATGATCAGAATATTTACCAAGGTAGCACAGTCTAAGAACTTCCTAGGTTTATCAAAATCAATAAACTAAAGGCAGACAAGAAGTATCATACTCAAAGCACAAGTGGCACGAACCGGTCTATTAGTAATAACTAAGGGGGGGTGAATTAGTGGCCTAAAAAATTAATCCTTAAATCAACCCTTAAAACTTATAACCACTAATTATGTCTCAAGTTATCTTCTGTCCTACAAGATGTATGCCTTGAAATACTTTAATCAATTTTCTACTTGTTGGATTGCTTTGCTAATCTCTCTTCTATATGATTACCAATAAGCAGTAAACTTATTTACCAAAACACAGTATATATGTAGAGTATACTGATAATCCAGAAATGCATATGTGAAATGCAAAATAGTAAAGTGATAAACCATAGACACATAACACAAATATTTTAACGTGGAAACATTGTTAAGGGAAAAACCACTGAGACCGGTACCCCAAATTTTCACTCTTCTGAAGTGAGCCCTGTTAAGAGCCAACTCTGTTAAAGGTTACAAACACACTGTTAGGTGTGACCTTGTTAGAGGATTTTAGAAATAGTTTGTCAACTAGTATCTAGCATCTAATGCTACCATCCTTGATCAAACACTCACTTGGCCTATCAATAGGTATCAGGCATATCCAATGCTACTTTTGTGATCAAACTTTTTGATACTCCTTGGGATTTATCTCAATTGAAAAAGACATTTAAGTCCTACTTGGTTAAGAGACTTATATGCTTCAATGGTTAAACTAAAACACTAATGATCTGTTCATACATACAACTCAATTGCATATTTTTAGATCTATTGTAGGTCCATTACTTCACTAATCAATATAATCAAATATATAGCTTTGCTCCACACTTGTTCTACTCTGTGATGCTTGTCTCACTGTTCGTTGATGTCTGCAGAATCTAGCTCTTCCTTTAACTTGTTGATCAGGATTGAATGGAGACTTTATTTTCCATCAGATTTTCTTTAGCATCTCTCCTCTTCTCTTGTTCACCCCACTCTTCGTATTGAATTGGGTTTGTCTCTATATAGACATGATTTCCACTTTTCTTGGCTTTCTTTATTCTTGGCGTGTTCCACAATTCTCACCAATAGATTTAAAGAAAACTCTTGATTTATCTCAAAGAGATCTTCTTGCCAACTGGATAAATCAGCTTTAAATCACTTACTTATCTTTGGCTTTATCTAAATGATTAAAACAATGATAAGTATCCATTAATTCTATCTTTAGCTTCTTGACAGCTAAGCATTTTGTCATTTTCTGAACTCTCTGTTCTGTCAGTCAATACTTTAGTTAGTTATTGGTGATAACTGATTGTTCCACCAATGTGACTTTAGTTTTTATCAAGATCTTCATCCTTTTCTTTTCTGAAGGGCAACACTAAAATTCTTTCCGTTGGGTTATTCTGTGTTTTTCTTGTCGATCTACACTATAACTCTACTCATCGGCAATGTTGTGCATTAGCTCATCAAGTAACACTGTGACTCTTCTCTTTTGCTCTAACCGTTGGTGTGCACTCCATTGGTGTATGCAGTCATTTAGTGAATACTTGACTTGTATGCATTACTGATAGCATATCCTTGATTCATCAGTTCTTTTAAGTCTTTAGTAGTATTACAATCACCATACACAATATATCAAGTTGATATCAATGAAAATACAATACATTAACTGATTTAATGCCTTGCATGATCATCAACTTAACATCTTCAAATATTCAATCAGTTACATGTCATCAATCTCTCCTTTTGGCATTGATGGCAACATATTACATTATCATACTATACTATTACTAATACAATATGAAATATACAGATTCATCAAGCTTTCCTAATGTAACTAATAAAATATGAAATATATAGTTTCATCAATCTTTGCCTTCTTATTTTCAAATGCTACGCTGTGACCTGAATTGTTTAGCTGACAAATGTTCAATAGATTATAATTTAATCCATTTACCCAATAAGAATTTTCACATTTTATCTTGTTATTCAACATTATAGCTCCTCTACCTTTAACTAGACAAGGTGTGTCATTACCCATTCTTACTTAACCACCTTTATAGTATTCAAAAGTCTCAAAAAATTTCTTATCACCGATCATATGGTGAGTGAAGCCACTATCTATGATCTAGACATCATTTTTACTAACCTTAGATATGAGTGCAATTTCTACATACCTTTCTTCATCATCATCTGAATCATCTTTTGTTAGTAATAACTGAGAGGGGGGGGTGAATCAGTGACCTCAAAAATTTATCCTTTAATCCCTAACCACTAATCAAATAAACCTCAGATTATTAAGTCCCTACAAGATGCATGCCACGAAATACTTATAATGATTAACTGTCTGTTGGATTTCCTTGTCTATCCTTATTCTCTTTGATTACCGATATGCAGTATAACTATTTACTGAAATATAGTAAATAAGCAGAGTATACCGATATATCCAAAAATGCATATGTGAAATGTAAAACAGTAAAGTAATAAACCATACACACATAACACTTGGATTTTAACGTGGAAACCTTGTTGAGGGAAAAAACCACTAGGATCGGTACCCCAAATTTTCACTCTTCTGAAGTGAGCCCTGTTAAGAACCAACCCTGTTAAAGGTTAAAAACACACTATTAGGTGTGACCTTGTTAGAGGATTTTATACATATAGGTTGTCACTTAGTATCGGGCAACTCAGTTTTCTACCATCCTTGAATCAGCCTCTTTCTTAGACTTTCAATAGGCTTTAGGAAAATCTAGCGCTACTTTCATGAATCAACCTTTTTGGCACTCCTTGGGATGTACCTCAATATATAGAAGACTGTTAAGTCCTGCTCTATTAAGAGACTTGATGCTTCAATGGTTAAACTAAAATAAAATGACCTATTTCATATGCAACTTGAATTGCATATTTTCAGATCTATTTAAGTACATTACCTCTCTAATCAATATATCAATTCAATTCTCTGTACTCCACACTTTCTTCTCTATGATGTTGTGCTCACTATTGGTTGGTGTCCATAGAATTATTTAGCTCTCCCTTAGCTTGATTGATCAGGACTGTATGAAGTTATCCTTCATCAGTTTCTCTTTAGCATCTTCTTTCAATTCACTCCCCTTAATCCCTTTTCTGTGGATGTGATATGGAAATGAATCGAGCTTGTCTCTTATATAGACATGATATTCCTTAATTCTTGATTCTTGATTCTTGGCGTGAAAAACAATCTAGCCAATATGATTTAAAGCATAACTCCTGATTTATCTCATAGTTATCTTCTTGCCAACTATACAAATCTGCTTTAAATCAATTACTTAACTCTGGTTGAATAAAACATAGAAAACAACTAGTTAAGTCTATCTTTAGCTCTTACCAGCTATATATTTTGTTGTTTTCTCAACTCTCTATTCCGTCAGTCAACTCTTCAGTTAGTCGTTAGTTACAACTATCAGTTCCGTCGGTGTGACTCCAATTAGCTTTGGGATCTCCGTCCATCAGGCATCCTTGGATTTTTATTTGTTGGGTAACTCTATTTCTAGCTCATTGGGCAACCTTTGGTTTTTCTTCATCGGGCAACGCTGTCTTCAGCTCATCGGGTATAACTATAACTTTTCTTCTTTGGTTTTATAGATGGTGTGCACTCCATCGGTGTTGTCTGTCACTTAGTGAATACTTGACTTTTATGCATTGCTAAAAGCATAACCTTTGTTCCATTGATTCTCTAAAGTCTTTGGCATTATGTACATGACCATACAGATGATATCAAGTTGACATCAATGAAAATACAAACCATTAACTGATTTAATACCTTGCATTATCTTCAAGTTAACATTATCAAACATTCAATCAATTATATTTCATCAATCTCTCCCTTTGGCATTGATGGCAACAAAACTTATATTATCACACTATACTATTTCTAATACAATATGAAATACAATTGTTGAGATTCATCATAATACCAATCTTTGTTTGATAACTGATAAATGTCTGAACTTTGGCAAGCTCTATTTTAGCTTAGATTTGATTCTTGCAGCTTTCTATTTTCTGATGTGTTGAATCTTTTTTGATGTCAATTTCTCTCCTTCTAACTGTTCTTGTGTTTTGATGTCTTTTTCTCTTCTCAACAACTTTCTCTCCCTTAGGATATAATATCTCCCTATTGGAGTGATCTGATAGTGGATAATCTCTATTCCTTTTCTCAGAAGAATGTGATAATATGGATAATCTCTCTCCCTTTTACAACAATGCCAATCAAATACTGAAACAATTTTTGTTTCCAATTGTTTTAAATATCTGACATTCATGTCAAATAATCATTTTCTTCTTATCCATAATATATTCCTTGAATTTCCCTTATCCATCAGTAATACAACATTATGCTTTGGTGCTTGGTTCTGATATATACCTATCTGTATATAGATGTAGCTTTGAAGTTCTTCTCTTTGCTTGCATCAACATTTCTGATATTCTGATAATACATAGGCAGTCTCTTTCTCAAGTACTCAAATGTATCTTTGGGTAGTTGCTTGGTGAAGATATCGGCCAACTGTTCTTTTGATTACACATACTCAAGTGTCACTTCTTTCTCTTGAACTTGTTCTCTTAAATAATGATACTTGATTACAATGTGTTTAGTCTTTGAATGCATGACTGGATTCTTGGAAATGTTTATTGCACTGGTGTTATCACAATAGATAATCACTGGTTCTAAGATCTTCATATGCATACCTTCCATTAATTGTTTGATCCATGCAATATTTGAGTAATTTGCAGCAGGAGCAACATACTCTGCTTTTGCAGTAGACTGCGAGATGCATCCTTGCTTCTTACTAATCCATGTGACAATTCTGTCACCCATAAAGAATGCTCCTCCAGTTGTGTTCTTTCTATCATCAAGATTTCTAGCCCAATCAACATTGGTAAACACCTTTAGTTAAAATTTGCCTTCTCTTCTATACCATAAGCCAAATTCCTCTGTATTCTTTAGATATCTTAGGATTCTTTTCATAGCAGTCATATGTGATTCCCTAGGGTTAGCAGAAAATATAGAAAAAATTCCTACTACATGTGCAATATCTGGTCTAGTGTGTACAACATACATGAGTTTTCCAATCATTGATCTATACAAATTCTTATTTACCTCTGTTGTCTTGTCCTCCTTTGTTAACTTACTTCCAGTAGCCATCGGTGTTTCAACTGGTTTGGATTCTTCCATCTTGAATATCTTAAGGACCTCTTTGATGTACTTGGACTGTGTAATAAAAATACCTTCACTTTGTTGAATGATCTGTAGACCAAGAAAGAACTTGATCTCTCCAAACATAGACATCTTGAATTATTTTCTCATCTCATCAGTAAATGATTTGTATAGCATATCATTGCCTCCAAATATGATGTCATCAACAAATATTTCAGCAATCAAAGTGTTAGCATTAGTATCTTCTTTTAAATAAATATTGTTGTTTTCACTAGTCCTTATGAATCCAATACTTATTAGATAGGAATGAAGTTGTTCATACCAGGCTCTTGGAGCTTGTTTTAATTCATACAAGGCTTTGTGAAGTCTACATACCATGTTCCTCTTGTCTAAATCTACAAACCCTTATGGTTGCTCAATGTATACCTCTTCTTCAAGTATTCCATTTAGGAATGCTGACTTGACATCCATTTGATATACTTTGAATCCTTTGTATGTAGCATAAGAAATTAATATTCTCACTCCTATCCTAGCAACAGGTGAAAAGGTCTCACCATAGTCTATACCTTCCTCTTGTACATACCCTTTGCATACTAGTCTTGCTTTGTTCCTTGTTACTTCTCTATTCTCATTTAGCTTATTCCTGAATATCCATTTTGTACCGATGAAATTCTTTTCATCTAGTCTTGGCACAAGTGACCATGTTTTTTTCTTCTCAATCTACTCAATCTCATCATTCATAGCACTTATCCATTCCTCATTATCTAGAGCAGCATTGACATATTTTGGCTCAAACTCACAAATTAAGCAACTTAAGTTTAAAGACTTACTTCTTGTTCTTGTACTAGCTTTCTTATCTCCTATGATTTGGTCCTCTGGATGGTTCTTCCTTACATATCTCGAAATTATAGGTACATTCCTTTGTCTATTATCTTGATCATTATTTTGATCTTCATTCTATTCTTCATCACCTTGCACATTTTCTTGATCATTATTTTGATCTTCATTCTATTCTTCATCACCTTGCACATTTTCTTGATCATTATCTTGACCGTCGGTATTTACAGCCTGAAGCTCTAGAGCAATGATTTGTAGCTTAGGTGCTCTACATTGTTGGTAGGGTAGAGTGTCGGGTTCCTCATTGGAAGTGAACTTATTGTAGTCCTCTGGTTCTTTGGTGCTTTCTTGTTCATTATTCTCTGCAAATTCATCTATCTTTACATTTGCACTTTCAATAATTTTGTTAGAGGATTTTTTTAGACATTTGTAAGCCTTGATCTTGGTAGAATACCCTAGAAAAATTCCTTCATCACTCTTGCAGTCAAGTTTTCCATTTCTATCATCTTTTAAGATATAACATTGACTGCCAAAATTTTTTAAATAACTCACATTGGGTGTGTATCCATACCATATCTCGTAAGGTGTCTTCTTGGTGTCTTTCTTCAGTTGTACTTTGTTTAGTGTGTAAACAGTAGTGCTGACAACTTCTCTCCAAAATATTTGGGTGATTCCTTTTTCTATCATCAATGTTCTAGCACAGTCAACTATTGATATGTTCCTTCTCTTAGCAATCTCATTTTGCTGTGGTGTTCTTGGTGCAGAAACCTGTCTTTTTATACCATGCTCATTATAGAAATTAGTGAATTCATCTGATATAAATTCTCCTCCTCTATCCGATCTCAAACATTTCAGATCCTTACCACTTTGTTTCTCTACCATAGTCTTATACTATTTAAACATGTTGAATGCTTCAAATTTATCTTTAAGAAACATGACTATCATCATTCTAGAGTAATCATCAACAAAGAGAATAAAATATCTATCTCTTTAATAACTCTTTGTCCTCATAGGTCCACATAAATCAGTATGGACTAATTCTAGAATTGCATCAGATGTATAAATTTTTCTTTTGAAACTAGACTTTGTCATTTTACCTTTTTGACAGTTTTTACACATGATGTTGTCGGGCTTGGTTATTGTCGATAAGCCTTTGACATTTCTCTTTTTGCTAATTTTAATCATGTTTTCAAAATTTACATGACAATCTTTTGTGCCACAACCATATGTCCTCGTTCGTAGAAATCAAATAAGTGGAGTCTGTATCATTCAGATAGAATAAGTTACCTTTTGTTTGCTCACTGGTACCAATTAAATTTCTAGATTTGTTGAAGATCTTTGCCTTCTTATTTTGAAATGCTACTTTGTGACTTGAATTATTCAACTGAAAAACACTCAATAGATTATATAATTCAATCCATTTACCTAATAAGTGTTCTCACACTTTATCTAGTTATTCAACATTATTGTTCCTCTACCTTCAACTTGACAAGGTGTGTCATTTCCCATTCTTACTTATCTGCCTTTATAGTATTCAAAAGTCTCAAACTTTTTCTTATCACCAGTCATATGATGAGTGCAGCCACTATCTATGATCTGAACATCATTTTTACTAATTTTAGATATGAGAATTATTTCTACATACCTTTCTTCATCATCATCTGAATCATCCTTTACATCCACAAATACCATTTCAATGTCTTCATCAGATTCAATGTCAGTATCATCATCCTTGCATTTTTCTAGGTAGCTGACCTTCTTTCCTTTGTCTTAGAAGTCTCAGGTATCTCTTCTTTCTGATTTTCGGTAGCTTCTGTAATCACCTCTGTCATACCTTTTCTCAAAAGATCTGTCATTACTTCTGTCATCTTTTCTTTTGTTAGTACATCTTGCAGCAAAGTGTCCAATCTCTTTGCAATTAAAACAAACAAGTAGTAATTTACCATTATATTTACCTTTGCCTCTCTGCATTCTTCTGGCCATAAGTGCTTCAATTTCATCAAGATCATACTCTTCATTTTCACTATCACTATCTCTTCTTATAGTGTCTTTGTGACTTAATTTACTTATTCTCATAGAAGTTTTGAATGCAGACTCTATGTTTGGTAAGACACTATTATCAAAGTTATTCATTTCAAATGAAATCAATCTTCCAATTAAACTATCTAGAGTAACATTGCTATTTGCTACTACTCTCATTTCTTGAATGGCAGATACACTAATAGCATAGGTAAGTAGTAAGGTTCTTAGTATTTTACTTACCACTATATCTTCTTCTAGTACACCTCCAACTCCTCTGATAGCATTGACTACCTCTTTAATTCGTGTTGTACTGAGTGATGTTTTCTCCTTCTTTCATTTTGAGATCATCAAACATTCCTCTAAGGATTTATGCCTTGGCTCTCAAAACATTTTTGTCACCACCATGTACAAGCTTCAATTTGTCCCACATCTGCTTTGCAGTTTTGCATTTTTTTACATCTTTAAATTCAACATCAGAGAGTGAGGAAGAATGCTTTATCATCATTCCATTGTGTTCATGATTCTCTCTCATTTGGTCAACTATTGGTGCTCCTGTGGGCAACATATATTTAGTTTCAAGGAATTGAGTAACATCATTACCAATACCTGATAGGTGGAGTCTTATTCTTCTTTACCATGAAGAAAAATTATCTTTGTTCAACTTGGGCACATCTCATCTGTTCATCTTGTGATCTTTACTTAGGTCTTGAAACCTTCCTTCTAAGCACACAAGCTTTGATACCGATTGTTAGTAATAACTGAGAGGGTGGGGGGTGAATCAGTGGCCTCAAAAATTTATCCTTTAATCCCTAACCACCAATCAAATAAACCTCAGATTTTTAAGTCCCTACAAGATGCATGTCATGAAAGACTTATAATGATTAATTGTCTGTCAATTTTCCTTGTTTTTTCTTATTCTCTTTGATTACCGATATGCAGTATAACTATTTACCGAAATACAGTAAATAAGCAGAGTATACCAATATATCCAGAAATGCATATGTGAAGTGTAAAATAGTAAAGTAATAAACCATACACACATAACACTTGGATTTTAACGTGGAAACCCTATTGAGGGAAAAAACCACTGGGACTGGTACCCCAAATTTTCACTCTTCTAAAGTGAGCCATGTTAAGAGACAACCTTGTTAAAGGTTACAAACACACTGTTAGGTGTGACCTTGTTAGAGGATTTTATACATATAGGTTGTCACTTAGTATCAGGCAACTCAATTTGCTACCATCCTTGAATCAACCTCTTTCTTAGACTATCAATAGGCTTTAGGAAAATCTAGTGCTACTTTCATGAATCAACCTTTTTGGCACTCCTTGGGATGTACCTCAATATATAGAAGACTGTTAAGTCCTACTCTATTAAGAGACTTGATGCTTCAATGGTTAAACTGAAACATAATGACCTGTTTCTAATGCAACTTGAATTGCAAATTTTCAGATCTATTTAAGTACATTACCTCTCTGATCAATATATCAATTCAATTCTCTATGATCTACACTTTCTGTTGTGTGATGTTGTGCTCACTATTTGTCGGTGTCTGTAGAATTCTTTAACTCTCCCTTAACTTGATTGATTAGGACTATATGAAGTTATCCTTCATCAGTTTCTCTTCAGCATCTTCTTTTGATTCACTCCCCTTAATCCCTTTTCCATGAATGTGATATGGAAATGAATTGAGCTTGTCTCTTATATAGACATGATATTCCTTAATTCTTGATTCTTGATTCTTGGCGTGAAAAATAATCTAGCCAATCTGATTTAAAGCATAACTCCTAATTTATCTTGTCGTTATCTTCTTGCCAACTGTACAAATCAGCTTTAAATCAATTACTTAACTCTAGTCAAATAAAACAAAGAAAACAACCAGTTAAGTCTATATTTAGCTCTTGCCAGCTAGATATTTTGTCATTTTCTGAACTCTCTATTCCGTTGGTGAACTCTTCAATTAGTCGTTGGTTACAACTTCCAGTTCTGTCAATGTGACTCCAGTTAGCTTTGAGATCTCTATCCGTTGGGCATCATTAGATTTTTACTTGTCGGGTAACTCTATTTTCAACTCGTCGGGCAACCTGTGGTTTTGCTTCATTGGGAAACACTTTCTTCAACTCATCGGGTATCACTGTAACTTTTCTTCTTTGGATTTACCGATGGTGTGCACTCTGTCAGTGTTGTTTATCACTTAGTGAATACTTTGCTTTTATGCATTACTAAAAGCATAACCTTTGTTCCATTGATTCTCTAAAGTCTTTGGAATTATGTACATGACCGTACAAATGATATCAAGTTGACATCAATGACAATACAAACCATTAACTAATTTAATGCCTTGCATTATCTTCAACTTAACATTATCAAACATTCAATTAGTTATATGTCATCATCTTTTACTGCCACAAACACCATCTCAATGTCTTCATCAAATTCAGTGTTAGTATCATCATCTTTGTATTTTTCTAGGTAACTAGCATTCTTTCATTTGTCCTTTTATTCTTGGGTATCTCTTCTTTCTGATTTTTGGTAGCTTTTGTAATCACCTCTGTCAGACTTCTTTTCAAGTGATCTATCATTACTTCTATCATCTTTTCTTTTGTTAGTACATCTTGCATCAAAGTGTCCAATCTCTTTGCAATTAAAACAAACACTTGGTAATTTACCTTTGTATTTACCTTTGCCTCTCTGCATTCTTCTAGCCATAAGTGCTTCAATTTTATCAAGATCATCTTCTTCACTTTCACTATCACTATCTTTTCTCATAGTGTTTTTATGACTTGATTTACTTATTGTCATAGAAGTTTTGAATGTAGACTCTATGTTTGGTAAGACACTATTATCAAAGTTGTTCGTCTCAAATGAAATCAGTCTTCCAATCAAACTGTCCAGAGTAACATTGCTATTTTCTACTGCTCTCATTTCTTGAATGGTAGATACTCTAATAGCATAAGTAGGTAGCAAGGCTCTTATAATTTTACTTACCACTGTATCTTCTTCTAGTATACCTCCAACTCCTCGGATAGCATTGACTACCTCTTTGATTATTGTGTTGTATTGAGTAATGTTTTCACCTTATTTCATTTTGAAATTATCAAACTTTCCTCTAAGGCTTTCTGCCTTGGCTCTCAAAACATTCTTGTCACCACCATGTACAAGCATCAATTTGTCCCACATCTACTTTGTAGTCTTACAGGTTTTGACATCTTCCAATTCAACATCAGAGAGTGAGGAAACAAGCTCTATCATCATGCAATTGTGCTCATGCTTTTCTCTCAATTTTTCAACTTTTGGTGCTCCTGTGGGAAACACATATTCAACATCTAAGTATTGAGTAACATCATCACCAATACCTGATAAGTGGAGTCTTATTCTTCTCTACCATGAAGAAAAACTATCTTTGTTCAACTTGGGCACATCTTGTCTGTTCATCTTTTGATCTTTAGCTTAGGTCTTGAAATCTTCCTTCTAAGCACACAAGCTCTGATACCAATTGTTAGTAATAACTGAGAGGGAGGGTGAATCAGTGGCCTCAAAAATTAATCCTTAAATCAACCCTTAAAACTTATAACCACTAATTATGTCTCAAGTTATCTTCTATCCTACACGATGTATGCCTTGCAATACTTTAATCAATTTTTTACTTGTTGGATTGCTTTGCTAATCTCTCTTCTGTATGATTACTCATAAGCAGTAAACTTATTTACCGAAACACAGTAAATATGTAGAGTATACCGATAAATCTAGAAATGCATATTTGAAATGTAAAATAGTAAATTGATAAACCATAGACACATAACACAATGATTTTAACATAGAAACCCTATTAAGGGAAAAACCACTGGCACCAGTACCCCAAATTTTCACTCTTCTAAAGTGAGCCCTATTAAGAGCCAACCCTGTTAAAGGTTACAAACACACTATTAGGTGTTGGAATTATATTGGAATGATGTACTGAGAGGGGAGGGGTGAATCAGTACCTCTAAAACTTTTCTTAGCTAGCCCATTAACCCTAGTCATCAGTTTGTAAATTATCTTATCTAACTGTTCATCTTTCTTCATGTATATGCAATCATAACATAAGTTCTTTAATATGTAACCATACAAGAAACATTCGTGAAAATAGATAACACATGACACAAGTAAAAACTATGGTGGGGATTGTTACCCATAAGACTTCACTATCTGCAGATAAGAAGGGGCCGGTTAAGGCTTACAATTGGTCACTTCTGATGACCTACCCTATTAGGAGTAATACAGTGGAGACCTGTTAATATCTACTTCATTTGAAACTTTAGCAACACTGTTAAGTGTGCACTCTATTAAGAGATTTGTAAAGAACACTTAAGTCCACCTTCTACAAAAGGATTTTAGATGTGATGCACTTGTTAGAATGCAACTACATAAGACTTTGATCTGATGATGTCTGTAATCTCTAATTTTTGATAATAGATCCAATAAATCTTCCTATGTATGAGTAATCGTCTTTCCATGATTGAATAATACCTTTGTCTGCTCGTCGGTAGCTTCTGTGTGTTCTTGATAACTGATGTGATCTATTTCTAAACTTTGCATGAATTCTACCTTATGCTACTTAGATGCTCTTCGTGGCTATCAAAAACAATGAAATTCATTATTCACAATTGATTGAACATCTATTTATACTAGGTTTTTGTTCTATTCTTGATTCATGCTTTCCAAGTTAACTCTAGATCCAAGGTTTACAACTTGACCTTGATCTTTAGTTAGATATATTTTAGATCCATTGGGATGCTTTAAAACATTTACATAATGCTTGCTTGACCCTCAAGTAATTATTTAAAACAAATTAAAAATATATAAATAGAATTACAATGCTTTAACTGACATGTAAAACTCAGATCCACTATTTGTGGGTTCTCTAACTGACTGTCAGTTCTGATGGTCGGGCTTCTCTGTTAGTCTATCGGTTTTCTTTGTCATCGGTGTTTCTTTCTTAAACTGTTCATCGGGCATGCCTTTTCTGCTCCGTCAGTTTTGTTCTCAAAACTATATCATCGGTGATGATCTTCATGTTATGTTGTTGACCCGTTAATGATGTCCTATTTACTTTGTCGGTACAAGACTTGTCAGTGTTCTTCGGTCAATTCCATAATTAGCATTTTCTCATGACTTTTTTTTTCTATTGGGTATGCTCGCTGTCTGTCGGTTATACTTGCGGTCCGTCGGTTATACTTGTACTGATGATCTCTGTCAATGTTTTTCACTAAGTGTACTAATGCAAAAATTAATTTCATCAATCTCCCCCTTTGACATTAGTATCAAAAACATGATATGTGTAACATACTGAATGTATTAGTATGTACACCTATGTATACTTCTTCCTTAGTCATTTGAATGACTCCCCCTATGTATATACCAGTAAGTGTAAGTATATATACATTTCCTTATGTACTTTTCTTTTCCCTTTTTTTGATTTAATATATTGTACATAACTATCTTTACATATATGTTCCTTCCTTCTGTACATACAATATACATTTCCTTTCTATTCCTCCTTTTTTTATAATAAAGGCAAAGGTACTTACATCTTGTCAGAAAGGTGGGAATGTGAGGACTTGATCTCCTCCATCATCTTTTCCCATTTATCCTTCAGCATTTCTAGAGCCATGTGCTCAAGTGATATCCTTACGTGTATATCATAGATGCTATCTACTACAGACATCTCTGTGGTTGCAATTAAGTTTCTGGCTTTAGAAATATGCTATTGTAGAATAGTAAGATTAGGCAAGATGTGTGCCTGTAGTTTGGTAATTTCACCTCTTAGTTGTGTTTCAGCATCCCATATTTCTTGCCTTATCCTGTTAGCCTCGATGACCTTGTCACGATGCGCCTTGATACTGTTTGCATTTGAGGTTAGGCTTTGTGCACTTTTTGTGACATTAGAATCTATTTTTGCTAACTTGTCACTATTTTCTTATGTAAACTTTTTAAGTGTGCACATCTTTTGAACTAAGGTAATTGCCTTAGCAATCATTGGCTCTAATTGATCAGTTAGTACAGAGAGCTTTACCTTGTTCAATGCCACTTATTGGCTGATCTTATCAATTAACTTGTATTGGTACTTATTCTCTGCTTGTTCTTCCATAGCTTGTTTTGCATCTATATTATGATCTGTGATGGCGTCGGTAAGAACAGCAATTTGTTCCTTAACTATAGCATTTTGTTCAAGTTTCACCCTAGGAACCAGTTGTTGTATAATGTCTCTTGCCTTGTCAAGTGCCATTTTTTCCCTGTGTTCCTATATCATTTTCTTCTTAATGGCTTTCCTTTGGCATAGCACTCCAAACTCTTGAAGTTTATCACTATCCAAAGTAGTAATATCCCAGTTTGGGACTTTTATTACTTCATCTAGTTACAGCAAAAATGTCTTTCTTCAGTGCTTTCTTCTTCTTCTTCTTTGGCTGGGTGGAAAATTGATGTACTACCATTTGTAAAGCTTGAGATTGGGTTGACTTTGTAGGTGAGGGTCGAGAAGATGAGGCATCCTTTTGTTTTTGTTTTAAGTCCACTGGCTAGTTTGGTGAAGACGTCTCCTCATTGGCCTTAGGTTTATCAATAGATATATCTTCTTTGTGTTTTGTGCCTTCATCCTGCTTGACTCCTTCACTTTTATCTTTTTCTTCACCCTTTCTCAATGTATCCTCAACTTTTTTGTCTACCTCTTTGTTTTTTTCATTAGACACTTCTTGTTGAGTGTTGGTTGCATCCTTCATCTCTGTATCTGCATCCTTTTGAGTATTGGATGCATCTTTGTTTTCATCAGTACCCATATCCTTGGGTATATCATCATCTTTCTTCGATGATTTGTCCTAAGTTGACTGAATATCAATAGCATCTATTAATGCATTCATGTTTTTCGGTGTATTGACTATTGCAGTGTCAATAGTTGAATCCTATTCATCGGTATTACCCTGTGCAATATTTATGTCTTCATATTTTTGTACTTCTACTGTAGGGTCTTTTCCTGTAGTGTCATTGACAATGTTGTTTAACCATGATTCATCATTTATATCATCAATTAAATTACCTTTTATTTTTAACTCTTCTTTGGTAACTTCTTCATCCTCTAAACTGATGTGAATTGGACTTGCTGGTACTCGTGATTCATCATTTATATCAGGCCATTCTTCATCTACAATATCAACCTATTTCTCACTAGTTTTTTGTACTTCTTCACTATCTAACTCATATGTTGAGTTATCTTTCTGAGTGATGGTTTCCTTCTCATGACTGCTCTCCTTGTCAGGATTGAGTATCTTTCTCCATTTATCATGAGTTTCTTGTTCTAGCTCTATAAGCTTCTCTTCAAGAAATTGTAAGCTCTCATTTTGGGTGAGAAATTTTTCTCATATTTTTCCATGATTTCATTTATTTCTTCCCTTTTTGATTCAGGAGGCATAAGAGAAACAAGTACTCTTTCTCTTATCTGTTTCTCCTCATGGAGTGCAAATGTGAACCTAGAAGATAATCTAATTAACAGTTCTTGTGGTACATGATGTGTAGTGAATTAAAGTGGGACATAATAGTGTCTACACATTTTAGCTATAATTGCATCTTCAATTTTATTCTGTTCTAGAGAATCCCATTTCAACCATTTCCTAATCTTAGGATGTGCAATAGATGAGGCTTCTGAAATGTACTTACATATTTCATCAATGTTTTCAGTAGTTGATGTTACCTTTGATGTTTCCTTTGTTTGTTCTATTGCAGTGTCAGGCTCATCCATAGCTGAGTCCTCTATATCCTCATTTGTCTGAACAAATTTCCTCCTTTTGGTAAGTGTCCTAACTGGTTGTTTTCCCTTTGATGTGTTAGGTTTCCTTTTATACACCTTTCCTTTTACCATGGGAGAAGGAGTTGCATCTTTTGCAACCTAACTCCTCATTCTTGACTTCTTAGGTGGAGGAGGAGGTGGTGAATTAGACTGTTCTTCCTCTAATTCATTTTCTACTATTGTATCACCGATGGGTTGCTGGTCCTCGGTGAGTCCTCCTTACCCTCTTGTTACTCTTCACCTTCAGAAGATATATTCAAGTTCTTTTTCAGATTCTTCACCATTCTTCTTGACTATTTTATAGCTTTCTTGATAAAAAGATTTGTTTTAATCTTTTGTTTGGCCTCTTCATAGGTACCAAATCTTAGTTGCTTGTTGTCCACTAGTAGTGCCTCAATGCACTCATTGGCTTGTCCTATTTTGATTTCATATTCTAACTTTGAGAGCCATGATTTCCTAGATACTACTGCTTGGATGTACGTGAAATCAGTATCTACCATGAAACATATATTCTCTTTGTGTTCCTCTATCAGATTTTTAGGAATCCTTGTTCTGGTTTGCAACATTTCCTTAATAGTTTTGAAATACTCATGCATTATATTATCAAAATTTGTTCCTAGTGATTCTATGAATTCACCTATCTGAATGGTTATAGGTATGCTTGTGTCCCATACAACTTTTCCTATGGAAGGAAAGTATTCTTCAAAGTAAAAGAATATGCACATTATGAGGGAACCAAACCTACAAGTGTTTGTCCTTGAAGATCTTATAGTGCACATGTTCTCATCCAATTGATGTAATAGGATCTCTGCAAGATCCATCTTCTTTCCCTGTTTGATGATCTTGTATGCTATGCTCATAGCAGTACTTGATATGTTATTCATTCTTCTCACCTGGAAGATTTTATATCCAACAACACATGCTCCAAACTTCAGCTCTACATCGGTGATAGTGTTGACCTTGAGTTCTCTTTTATCTGATTTAGCACCAGTCATTTTTTCCACTTCCGCAAGGGATGGGTGCTTGTGAGCTTGTGGTTTATCAGTTGTAGGATAACTAGTAACCGCATGAATAACATCCTTAGTTATTGGTTTTGGATTATTAAGCCATAGAGTCTTGTTGTGCAATCTGCTAAGAATAATCTTTATCCATTCTATTTTGAAAACTTTTGGAAAATGCAATGCATTTGTGAGTCCTTTCACTTCTAGGTGTTTGTGCTCTTCTTTGAGATTTCCAGCTTCATCACATAGTGTCTTGTAGGCATTATCTAGGTCTAGATCTCCTATTTTCAAGATCTTGCAGTGTATATAGGACTTTACGTCCTCTACCAGAAAAAACCCTAGGTGGGATTTTGGAGAATGCTCCAGAATCGTCAGGTTGTGATGCTATTTTAGGGTTTAGCTTGTATTTGGGTTCAGCACAAGATCCTCTACTAAAAAGCTTGAACAATTTCTTCTTATCTTCCTTAATCTTCTCAACTCTAGAAGTTGATGCCATCATATTGCAGAAATTTAGGGCTTTTCACAAATAAAACAGTGCGGTCGGTGAATGTGGTTACTTACTAATTCTCTATGATTTCCTATGAATGTGAATGCTTTGTAACAAATTGATTCTTGCTAGGTTGCTCTCCAAATTGCTCTAAAATCGCTCTGCTTTGCTCCAAAATTGCGGGTGCAAAAATGAGTTTACCCATCGGGCTTTTATAACCTTTTTGTACCCTAAGTTGTTATTAATGCTCACCAACTCGTCAGTATAAAAAGACTGAGTTCGTCAGTAGAGGCATTCATAACATCTTCAGTGTCTGTACAAAGCATTGAGGTTGCTAGCAGCTCTGGTGACTTCACCTATGATGGTCGGTAAAGTGGCGATGACAGCTTTTGTTGCCTCAAGGTTCACCGATGTCTGTCGGTTTACACTTAGCAACTTGGCATTTTTGTAATGACCGATACATTCCGGTAAGTAGTGCTAACTTTTCTGTGTGTGTTCATCGATGCAAATTGTGCCCAATAACCAATGGTTGCTTTTCAATATTTTAGTAAATAACAATATATTGCATCTTTATTCATGCTAATATTACAATATGAACTATGTGTAATGGAATCGATGCATAATGTAACTTGTCATAATGAAATTCCATACATACTTTGTGCAATCTAGTTTGATGTAGTGATATCACAAGATCCATTGGATGGGGTGTCACCATTTGCATTGCTTGTTCCAGCACTTTCAGTGTTTGTGGCTTTTACCCATATCTTTTTTCTCATTCTCTTGATGTCATCAATGGTATTTTCATTGGGATGTGTACTTGTATCTATCAGTCAGTCTTTGCAATCTTTTATCACATGTCCAACCTTATAAAAATGCAAACATTCCATACCTAGATTGGTCCAATCTCTTGACCTTCTGGTCCACTTTCTCATATAGTTGGCAGCAATATGACCATAACTTCCACATGCTGTGTAGTTTACCCATGTGTTATAGTCCCAGACATATGAGTTACCTACTCTCATTGGTTTGTAGTTATTATTATTTTCCTTTGGTGTCCAAGCCTTGTTGTTCTTTTTCTAGCACTCCTCATGTGTATGCATATTCATCTTGCAAGTAGGGAAGTACTTGTCCATATAGGTTTTCCTTTTTGGATTTGTCACTTTGGATTTGCATTCATGTGCCTTGTGTCCTTTCTTTTGAAATTTATAACAATTACCAATGAAAGTAGATTGTGCTTGAGAAATACCTTTCATTTTGCTTCTGCAGATGTTTGAGGTGTGGCAGGGTTTTCCATAGTGATTGCATGACAGCTTCTTGGATCTTGGGGTTGTGAAAGCATTCCTTTGATCTAGTTGATTAGAAGATTCACCATTCTCTTTGTACCCTAATCATGTGTAGTTGTTGACTCTTCTATGTCCATCAAGAAAATCATCCATCCTTTTGTTTCTATCTTCAACTTTCTTAATCAATTCGTTGTGTTGATTCTGGACTTTGATTTCATGCTTCAATTTTTCATTCTCTTCTCTTAGCTCACTGATAATCTGTATTCTTTCAATGAGTTATGTATTTAGTCTGTTTGCTTCTTGACTCATAAGAATAATCTAGTTGGTAACCTCATGGTGATGCTCAATAAGTCTTTGAACCTCTGATTCTTTCTCTTGCAGCTTTTCTATTATTTTCCTCCTATCATCAATGGCTAATGTTCTTTCATTTTCAGCTTTTCTTGCATCATTCATGACATCCATCATTTTCACCATTTGAGTTTCTTGACCGATTTGCAGCATCTTGATTTGCTCTGTCAAATGTAGATTGACCTCTTTTAGACTTGTTATTTCTTCTACTGATGCGTCTGAAGCTTTGTTTGTTGATGATTTTGTTGTATCAAAGTAATCTTGTATTTATGATTCTTTGTAGTCCTTCTCATTTAGCCTAGTTGCCATAATCTTTCTTTCATCAAGAATTTTTCTTAAGTTGATTCTCGCCTCTTTATACTGCTCATAGTTTATCTGCATTTGCAATTGCTCATTCTCAATAGTCTTGTCCAGTCTATCCTTTTCCATTGCTCTGATCTTTTCTCTTAAGTCTTTAAGATTTTCAAGAAAGAGACTTAGCTTTGATACCAATTGTTGGAATTATATTGGAATGATGTGCTGAGAGGGGAGGGGTGAATCAGTACCTCTAAAACTTTTCTTGGCTATCCCATTAACCTTTAGTCATCAGTTTGTAAATTATTTATTTAACTGTTCATCTTTCTTTATGTATATGAAATCATAACATAAGTTCTTTAATATGTAACCATACAAGAAACATTCATGAAAATAGATAACACATGACACAAGATATGATATCATAGAAAACTCCTGCTAGGAAGTAAAAAATATGGTGGGGATTGTTACCCACAAGACTTCACTATCTGTAGATAACACTAGTAAATTTGACCTCAATTTTCGACGGCAATTGGTCGAAATTTCGACAGTAATTGGTCGAAATTTACGACCAAACGTTCGTCGGTCTTTTTTTGTCGAAGTTTCGACGTATTTATAATTGGTCGAAATTTCGACCAAAACAAAGGTCAGAATTGCGACTATGGCCCAAGGTTAAAATTGTCGTCATTTTTTAGTGTATTGGTCAAAATTTCGACCAATACTTCCACCAACGAGTGGTCGCAAATTTCGACCAATTCACTAAAAAACAACAAGAATGTCATACTCTCCACCGAACCAGTGGTCAAAATTTCAACCATTATATTGGTCGAAATTAACCCTGGCATTGGTCGAAATTTCGACCAATGTTAATTTTTTTTTAAAAAAAATTTTTTTTTTTTTTTTTTTTATAATTCTATTTCGATTCATGGCATCATGTACTAATAATAAAATTATCTATTTAAGAAGCTCCAGTCTACAGTCCCAACATATCATCTTCATCATCATAATAGATAACATGGTTTAAATTTACAAAAAAATTTGTCCTATAAGTTACTTTTCAATCATAATCGATCTAGTCATGTCATTGATGATATCTCACCAGTATTGATGGAAGCACATGAACAGATTCTCTAGTGCTGAACAGTTAGAATGCTTGATTAGAAACTCTTATGCATCGTCAATAGTGTATGCTGCTACCCAGATATAGTTTGATGTTGAAAATGGAAAATGCAACTTGACAAAATGTCATTTGGTAATTAGTTGAGGATTTGTGTTATCCATTGAAAGTTTCAGTACTGCTGGTA
>MU226363.1:2469386-2521131 GCA_018584345.1 Thuja plicata | reverse complement strand
TCAAGAAACAGAACACAAAATTGATTATCTAAAACATTTAATGAATAATTTTTTTTTATCCTGGCACACAAATCAGAACGAAATACATCTCAATTAGAAGGAAACCAACCAAAAGAAGAGAAAACCTATTGCAAGATGTCTTCTGCAATCCCCTTAAAAAAGCTGGAAATCTGATCCCAACAGAGCTTGCCTGTGAGTGTTGAGGAAATAAAGATTTGTGTCGTGTTGAAGTTATTTATGGGTGTTATGCAGTTCAAAACTAAATGCAGGCACGGGGAAATCTGCGTGAGACCAAAAAAGACCACCTGTTTGGGCATGAGACAAGTATTCACCGTGAGGCAATAAATGGCATGTACTGTCGCGAGCTCACTCCAGAGGAAAAGCCTATCGGCTTAAAAATGAAATGTTTGCCTTTTTTTTAAACTTTATATTATGATCGTTGGTCTCAATTTCGACCAACATGGTATTGGTCGAAATTGAGACCAACACGGGGATGTACTAAAAAAAAATCAAAAGTTTTCCTTCTCTAATGCGACCAACTAAACATTTTTATTTGATGGTCAAAATTTTTGGTCGAAATTTAGGGTAAAATGTACTAGTGTAAGAAGGGGTCGGTTAAGGCTTAAAATTGGTCACTTCTGATGACCTGCCCTATTAGGAGTATTACAGTGGAGACCTATTAAGATCCACTTCGTTTGAAGCTTTAGCAACACTGTTAAGTGTGCACTCTGTTAAGATATTTGTAAAGAACGGTTAATTCCGCCTTCTAGAAAAGGATTTTAGATGTGATGCACTTGTTAGAATGCAACTACATAAGACTTTGATCTGATGATTTTTGTAATATCTAATTTCTAATAACATATCCAATAAAGCTTCCTATGAATGAGTAATCATCTTTCCATGATTGAATAATACATTTGTCTGCTCGTCGATAGCCTCTGTGTGTTCTTGATAACTGATGTGATCTATTTCTGAACTTTGCATGAATTCTACCTTTTGCTCCTTAGATTCTCTTCGTGGCTATCAACAATAATGAAATTCATTATTCACAATTGATTGAACATCTATTTATACTAGGTTTTTTCTCTATTCTTGATTCATGCTTCGCAAGTTAACTCTAGATCCAAGGTTTACAACTTGACCTTGATCTTTTGTTAGATATGTTTTAGATCCATTAGGATGCTTTAAAACATTTACATAATACTTGCTTGACCCTCAAGTAATGATTTAAAACAAATTAAAACTCTATATATAGAATTACAATGCTTTAACTGACGTGTAAAACTCAGATCCAATATTTGCGGGTTCTCTAATTGACTGCCAATTCTTATGGTCAGGCTTCTCTGTTAGTTTTTCAATTTTATTTACTGTCGGTGTTCCTTTCTTGAACTATTCATCGGGCATGCCTTTTCTACTCAGTTATTTTTGTTCTCAAAACTGTATCGTCAGCGATGATCTTCATGTTATGTTTTTAACCCGTCGGTGATGTCCTGTTTACTTTGTCGATGCAAGACTTGTCAGTGTTCGTCGATCAATTCCATACTTAGCATTTTCTTGTGAATTTTTTGTTTTTTCGGGTATGCTCGTTGTCTATCGATTATGCTTGCAGTCAGCCGGTTATACTTGTACCGATGATCTCTGTCAATATTTTTCACTAAGTGTACTAATGACAAAATTAATGTCATCAATCAGTGTGACCTTGTTAGAGGATTTTAGAAATAGTTTGTCAACTAGTATTTGGCATCTAATGCTACCATCCTTGATCAAACACTCACTTGGCCTATCAATAGGTATCAGACATATCCAATGCTACTTTTTTGATCAAACTTTTTGATACTCCTTGGGATGTATCTCAATTGAAAAATACTTTTAAGTCCTGCTCGGTTAAGAGACTTTTATGCTTCAATGGTTAAAATGAAACACTAATAATCTGTTCATACATAAAACTCAATTGTAGATTTTCAGATCTATTGTAGGTCCATTACTTCAATGATCAATATAATCAAATATATACCTTTTCTCCACACTTGTTCTACTTTGTGATGCTTGTCTCACTGTTCATTGGTGTCTACAGAATCTAGCTCTTCCTATAACTTGTTGATCAGGACTGAATGAAGACTTTCTTCTCCATCAAATTTTCTTTAGCATCTCTCATTTTCTCTATTTCACCCCACTCTTTGTATTGAATTGGGTTTGTCTCTATATAGACATGATTTCCCCTTTTATTGGCTTTCTTGATTCTTGGCGTGTTCCACAATTCTCGCCAATAGATTTAAATCAAATTCTTGATTTATCTCAAAGAGATCTTCTTGCTAATTGGACAAATCAGCTTTAAATCACTTACTTATCTTTGGCTTTATCTGGATGATTAAAACAATGATAAGTATCTGTTAATTCTATCTTTAGCTTCTTGACAGCTAAGCATTTTTTTATTTTCTAAACTCTCTGTTCTATTGGTCAATACTTCAGTTAGTTATCGGTGATAACTGACTATTCCGTCGGTGTGACTTTAGTTGTCATCGGGATCTCCATCCTTGTCTTTTCTGTCGGGCAACAATCAAATTCTTTCCATCAGGTTACTTTGTATTTTTCTCGTCGAGCAACACTGTAACTCTGCTCTTCAGTAATGTTTTGCATTAGCTCATCGGGTAACACTGTGACTTTTCTCTTTTTCTCTGACCATCGGTGTGCACTCTGTTGGTGTATGCAGTCATTTAGTGAATACTTGACGTGTATGCATTACTGATAGCATAGCCTTGATTCATTGGTTCTTTAAAGTCTTTGGCAATATTACAGTGACCATACAGATTATATCAAGTTGACATCAATGACAATACAATACATTAATAGATTTAATGCCTTGCATGATCATCAACTTAACAACTTAAAACATTCAATCAGGTACATGTCATCACTGGTCACTAATCAAGAAAGAAGAATTAATTTCCAAAGAGATAATCCTTCAAATTCCTTTGCTTTAATATCGTCAGAATATAGAGGAGGGTGACTCTAGAAATCTCTAACGGGGCTATGGATGTTCGACTGGCAGTAGAGAAAGGTTAGATTGGGACTCAAGGGAAAAAATTTTGAGGCTATGGATGCCTGACTAGTAGTAGAGCTCTTCTTGGGAAACCCTTGTCAACATTGTGAAGGTCATTTTTTGGGTGATATTCATTTAAGTTATCATTGTCAATGTATCAAAGGAATGTACACACAACTGCACACACTAGAAGAAGCAGAAAAATACTTCACTTTTGAGAGTTGGTGAAAGAATATTTCCATGAAGGGTACTTATGTTCGATTTATTGCAAGAAATTTTTCCTGAAGTTGTTTGTTTATAAAGAAATGCCTTAGTCATTTCTCCTTTTGTCTAGGCTATTTTTGTGGGTTCCACAACACACGCCTCATTTTGGCCACTTGGCCTAAAGGGGACCCCCTTTTTTGGGGTCTTTCATCTATTTGGTTAATTTGATTAGGCTTCTGATTATTCAGGTTGTGGGTCCATGTGCTCCCGATAGTTGGATGTTGGTTAAGTCAACTCTTGGTGTTTCCCCCCTCTCTTTTTCCCCTTTTTTTGATTCTTTTCTCTTTGTGTGCTTTTTAGAGTTAGTTATTTCTAGGAAAGTCTAGAAGATGCAATTAAGGGGTTTTCTTCACTTTCTTCTAGGTTTAGTTGGGTTTAGGTTTTTGTTTGTCTCCTTTTTAGAGTTATATTTAACTTCCTTACATGTAGACTTAGTTGTTCTATTTTAATTTCATGTTTTCATTAAAGATTGTTGATGAGGCATCTTTTTTTATTGCAAAACTAAGAATCTCAATGTGGAATATTAAGACTCAATAAGTTAGAGAAATTCTTCGATAGCATTGACTTGTAGCTGTATGAAGATGAGAACAAAGAGAATTTATATTCTACCAAGAACATTTCTCAACAATTCATGGGAATTGTGAACACGGTGACTACAAAAGCTGAATCAAATCATGGATGCAATTGAAGAAGTTCAAAAGTTTGAAGCACACCTTTCCAGGTTTAGAGAGAGGCAACAGGGCAAGTTGGTCTTTATGGAGTTACTCACCATTGATGAAGTCCAAGAAGTTGAAAATATATTCTACAAAGGTCACCCCAGGATCCTATAAGAAGACTTAGCCATTTTCCATTCATGATATTTTCAAAGGTTCAGAGTTCAGTGGTTCAAAGGTTCAGAGTTTGGAGTTTGGAGGTTCAAAGGTTGATTGTTTAGAGGTTTGGAGTTCGGAGGTTCAAAGGTTCAGAGTTCAGTGGTTCAAAGGTTCTGAGTTTGGAGTTTAGAGTTCAAAGGTTCAAAAGGTGTGAAATTTGGAGTTAGTAGGTTCAAAGGTTCAGAGTTCAGAGGTTCATACTTTGGAGGTTCATACTTTGGAGGTTCAAAGGTTCAGAGTTTGGAGTTTAGAGTTCACAGGTTCAAAGGTTTAGAGTTCAGAGGTTTAAAGTTCTAAGGTTTAGAGTTCGGAGGTTCAAAGGGTCAGAGTTTGAAGTTCAAAGTTTGGAGGTTCAAAGGTGTAGAGTTCAGAGGTTCAGAGTTCACAGGTTCACAGGTTCATATTTTGGAGTTTGGAGGTTCAAAGGTTCATAGTTTAGAGGTGAAAAGGTTCATAGTTCAGACTTCAAAGGTTAAAAGGTTTAGAGATCAAAGGTTTAGAGTTTGGAGGGTCAAAGGTTCAGAGTTTGGAGTTTGGAGTTTCAAAGGTTCAGATTCTGGAGTTCATAGGTTCAAAGCGTTAAGGTTTAGAGTTTGGAGTTTAGAGTTAGAAGGTTCAAAGGTTCAGAGTTTGGAGTTCAAGTCTTAGAGGTTCAAAGTTTAGATTTCAGAGTTCAAAGTTCATAGGTTCAAAGTTCAAAGTTCATAGTTTGGAGTTCAAAGGTTTAAAGGTTCAGAGTTTAGAGTTTCAAAGTTTAAGAGGTGTCCACAACCCTAAAATTCTGAAACCAAGTCATTTTTGCACTTAGCCATTTTTTAGTCATAGAATTTTTGGAGTTTGAGATGTCCACAAATTTTTGGAGTTTCAGAGGTCCACAACCCCAAAAATCCAAGGTTACTCAATCTCTAGACTTAGTCTTTTTTCAGTATGGCATTTTTTTGAGGTCCACAACTCTGAAATTCCTGGGCACACATTTTCAATCATGTTTTTCACAAAAGATAATTTTGGGGGTAGATAGCATGTAGACTGGAGTTCATTTTTCCAAGTCAAGTGGTCTTCCATCAATTTCATATCAGAAGAGAATTTGGATCCATGCATTTTGAGTGTGAACATCAAAGAGAAGATCAAACCAAGTGCAAGAAGAAGAAGAAACAGTGGAACTACAGTTTGATTTCCTTGATTTTAGGGGCTGATTCCAGTCTGATTTTTCATGTATTTGTTGTATACCTAGATGGAAATCCATGCAAACTTGTTAGCAATCAGTTTAGGAGTAGTTTTGCGTCGTTAAACTCTAGATTTAATTTGTTTTTTCCATGTTTGTTGTAGACAAAACCCTAGCTATAGGTTTATGATGTCTAAGTTGAATCCATATATATTTCATTATGAAGATGTAATTAAGGTCATATTCTTGATGCAATAAAGATATATGATGTTGGTGCTTCATTCATGGTGTGAATTTTTTTGTTTTCTATGCAAAATTATGAATATGTGCATACTTGTTCATCTATTTCAAAGAGTCAACTATGTTTATTGTGTATGAATCAGTGATCAATTAAATTGTAGTTTGTTTTTGTTAATTCATATTAATGTGATGAATGATTAGAAATATGTGTTCTATTGGTTTAAAGATAAATCTGTCTTGTGTGTGCGTGCATCTGGTGGCTTCATGATCTGATAGATTTTGATAAATCTTGCATCTGGGTAAAATTTTCTTGAAAATATTGCATCTGCTCAACATGGAATTGTGATCTGGTCTGATTCATGTTTTGTAGGTTTCCATCAAGTTTTCATCATTTAATTTGCAAGTGTGATTCAATGATAGTTTATGTCCGTTATATTTCATTTCAGTAAATTTGTTTACAACTCTTGTTACTCAAATCTTTTGATCTATATTTTAAATTGGTTAAAATAAGCAATCATTGTGGGTTTTAAAGTCAGATTTGTATCATTAGGAAATAACATACATTGGTAAAATTGAGAAAATACAAAAAAGTACTAAATTTTGTTTTGCAGCCTGAAGTTGAAACATATCAGCAAAGGTCTCCTTGTGAACATTCACATTTATCTTCAAAAGAGTTTACCAAGGGGTTGTAAAACAACCACGAAGAACCTTGGGAATAACTTTGTTATTCTTTCAAGAGGGAAAATTGGATCTTGAATTCCTAGCAATTTACTTGTATAAAAACAACGCTCAACACTTAGATTCTTGTTCCAACATTGGCCTCCAGTCTATTGGTTGAACATATTCTATTTTTTCTTCATATTCTTGTTCTGTTCGGGCCTTGGGAACTTCCATCACTCCAATTTTAGGAAAATCTAGATCATTCATTTCTTCTTATTGTTACGCCTCCTTAAATTTAGGAACATAGAATGTTGGTATTCCAAGGTTCGGGTGCAAAAGTATTTGCACCCTAATCTTTTGGATTGGCTTCATATTTGTTTATTTCAAGATATGCTCGCATTATCTTTTATGTCTCATCATACATTTCCTTTAACTTTCCCACCATGAGTTTTTTCATTCTATGTTTTCTCCTTAAATTTTTCTTAGTATCCTTTTCATTTCTTCATTTCTCTGATCGTACAAATATCCACTAACACTTTTTCTCTTAGTCTCTTATCCTCGACTAAAGCATATTATTTCCTAGCATCTACAAGTTTATAGAGACCCTTAGGTATGTCATTTATTATTTCAATAAGTATATTTTAAAACTTATACAAATATATTACCATAGCCTCTTCAAGTACTTTCTTCCCTTTTTCATCAAATTTGTCAAAGAATTTTGACAATGGCTTCAAATCTCCATGAGATGGTATGCTCTTTACTACATAATTAATTTACATGCCTTGTTTATTACACTCAAGTTTAGTTTGTTTACTTACTTTCTCCATCTCATCAGACTGCTTGGGCTTAGTAACTGGTGAGGCTTTATTCTTCTTTTATTTCTTTAACTTCTTTACTTCATCATCAAATTCAGTATCCTCTTCATCTTCTATGATGAACTCTTCTTGCTTCTTATTTTCTTATGTCTTCTTCTTATCCTCCTGCTTCTTCCTCTTGATTTCTTTTGCAGGTGGAGACACTTGTGGCTTCTTTGATGGTGTACTTATTTTCTTCCTACCCATAATAGGTGTGGGTACATAACTAGATTCACCAAATTCTATTGTTTCTCCATCACTAGTAGCTTGTTGTGTTCTTTTAAGATGAAAATTTATAAGCTCCTTTACATCTACTACTTTATTCTTCACTTTCCTCTCTATCTTAGGTGCCTTGCATTCTTTGTACACCTTTAGATCCTTTTCTTCAAAATTTTCAAATGTATCTTTAGTGGGATCAATTGGTTTTCTCAATAGATATTTAGCATTAAGATCTAATATTTTCTCATCCACCTCATAGCCCATTGGCATCACCCATGAGGTTCTAAGTTTCACTGCCTCCATCAAACATTGATCTATCTCAACCATAAAGTAGATGGTATCCTTGTATTTCTCTAGTATAGACTGGGGGATTCTATTTATAGCATGTATCATTCTCTGAAGTGCATTGAAATAACCCCAAATAGCAGCAGTTCTCATCTATTTATTCATCTTATACATCATCTCTCCAATCTATACTACAATGGGTCTATCACCGAACCAATTTAGGGGACCAACACGTGGGAATTCATTCATGAAGTAGAAATATATGAAGAAAATCAGAGTACCAAATTTGAAGGAGTTCTTTTTATCCTTCTTAATCTTCAAAATTTTTTCAATAAGTTATCCTCTCAACACCTCACATAGGTCATACTCCTTGTTCTCCTTTAACTTCTGATAAGAAGTGTATATGGCACTATCGAACACTGAATTCTCCCTGCTAGAGTGGTAAAATTTGTATCCTACCACCATTGATACAAACTTATTAACATCATCCTTAATTATAGTGTTTATAGTCATACCTTTTTTATCACATACTGCTCTAGTAGCATCATTCACCATGTCCTTCTTCACAATCTTCAATGTAAGTATCCCACCAAATGCCCATAAAATTTTCAAAGCTTGTATAACCTCCTTTTTAATCTTCATTATCTTACTAAACCACAAGTATTTTCCATGTATCTTTCTCATTATGTACCTAATCCATTTATATTCTTCTATTATTATAAATTTTTTGAATTGAGATAACTTCTTCTCCTCTAGGGCTTTGAACTCGGGCTTCAATTTTCCATTCTCTATAAGCTCCCCATTGTACAAGTCCTTCATTTGATCAGTTCCCAAGTCCTCACAATTTGCATGGATGTATGCCCTAACATCCTCAACATGTAATTTACTTTGTATGACACATTCGGAATAGCACCCTTTTGATCCACCTAAGCTGACTTGAATGTATGTTAATTGAACTTGGGGTGTGACCTCTCTATGATATTAACTATAATAGTATTATTCATGGTGAAATATTCAAATTTTTGAGATACATGTAGATAAATACCTTTTGCAGAGCTAGGGTTTGTACCATAAAGCATCTTGTGCAATCTTCTTTATCACTTCAATCTTGATGAAAATCACTAGTAGAGCACCTATTCTTCATTCTCTTAAATAAAAAGTGACAAATGCAAGTCACATTTTTCCTTATGTAGCTCACATACCTAAATTTTAGGTATCATTAATGCTTCAAGCCCTATATGCTTTCAAACACCTAGTTCACTACCCGGTTCACGAAAATTGGTTGTGCGCCTCTAAAACTTGCCAAATCCTTTCGATGAAGACTCCAAAACATCTTTGAAACCTATTTATAACTTTCCAATTCCTATCAGATTCAAGTATCAATATCTATAGAAAGTTCCATAAGATTTTGCATGTAAGCTCCCTTTAGACCAAAGGCCTAAACTTAATTCCCTGAGGAATTGCCAGCACTAGATCCTGATGTGGACCACTCAAACATGTTCTCAAAATTATTCTTCACCCATGTCTGCTTCATTTACCTCATGATCTCTTCAAAATTTACTTTTTCCTTCCTGTTATCCTTTCACAACATATTATTTCTCTTGTCAACTAGACCTCTCTTATTCAAATTTTTAGTCCTGCAATCCTTTGCAATATGTCTAGATCTATTGCATTTATAGAATATAATATTTCTTTGTCCATTTATGTTTCTCACCTAGTTTCTCTTTCATGTGAACTGCTTTATCATGTGTCCAAATTTATTGCATGCATAGCACTTAATGTTTCTTTTGTTGAAAGAGTTCTTCACAACACTTCTACATTTACTTGCTCTATGACCATGTTTATTCAACTTGTATCATTTACTAGAAAAGGTGCATTATTATGATTCATCCAATTCCTACAATGCATACCTTTATGTCCAAAATTATTGCAGATAAAAAACTTACCATTATTCATTTATGCATTATTTTATCTTGTCGATGGATTCTTTTTATTCTTCTTCTTAGATCTAGGGTTTCCTTGAATAGATCTAGATTTGGGGCATTATCCTACCTCAAATCCAAGACCACACTTTTCATCTAGAATCCTTTGAATTTCAAGCAATGAATCAAGCTTGGCTGAATTGATCATGAAGTTCTCCTTGTATTCAATATAAATCACAATTTCATCGCTAAGTTCTTCCTCAAGATCCTTGGCTCCCTGCAGATCCACAACGCATCTATTGCATTCATAAGATCTTTCCTTTAAATATTGATTGATATTTTCTTCATTATTCTTCCTATCCTTAATCTTCATGGTCATCCTCATGACAATAGATTTCATCTCATTATTCATGATTACATTCTCTCACTTGAGCTTCTCACATTATACAGTCTTCACTCAATAATTCATCATCCAAGCTCTCACTATCCTTTTTTCACTATTCAGGTGATGACATGTAACTGATTAAATGGTTCAATATATTAAGTTGAAGATGATGGAAGACATTAAATCAGATAATGGTTTGTATTGTCATTGATGTCAACTTGATATCATCTGTATGGTCATACACATAATGCCAAAGACTTCAGAGAATCAATGGAATAAAGGTTATGCTTTCAGCAATGCACAAAAGTCAAGTATTCACTAAGTGACAGAATACACCGACAGAGTGCACACCATCGGTAAAAATAGAGATAAAAGTCACAGTGATGCCCGACGAGCAGAAGATAGTATTGCCCAATGAAGCAGAATCAAAGGATGCCCAATGAGCAAGATCCAATGATGCCCGATGGACGGAGATCCTGAAGCTAACTGAAGCGACACCGACAGAACTGACAATTGTTACTGGTGACGAACTGCAGAATTGACCGAAAGAACAGAGAGATCAGAAAATGAAAAAATATCTAGCTGGCAGAGCTAAAAGATAGATTTAACTAGTTGTTTGATTTTTTTTATTCAACCATAGTTAAGTAAGTGATTTAAAGATGATTTACACAGTTGGCAAGAAGATAACTATGAGATAAATCAAGAGTTAAAGCCATAAATCAATCTGGCTGAATTGTTTTTCACGCCAAGAATCAAGAACCAAGAATTAAGGAATATCATGTCTATTTAAGAGACAAGCATTTTTCATTCTCTGTGTGTTCCATAAGCAATCAGATACATGGGGGAGTGAACTAAGAGAAGATGCTGAAGAGAAACTGATGAAGGATTAACTTCATGCAGTCTTGATCAATCAAGCTGAGGGAGAGCTAAAGAATTCTGCAGACACCGATGAACAGAAAAGTACAGCATCACAGAGTAGAAAGAGTTAAGTACAAAGGAATTGTATTGATACATTGATCAGAAAGATATTGTAAGTAAATAGATCTAAAAATCTGCAATTAAGTTGCATTAGAAACAGGTCATTTTGCTTCATTTTAACCATTGAAGCATTAAGTCTCTTAACAGAGCAAGACTTAACAGTCTTTTGTAATTGAGGTATATCCTAACAGATTACCAGAAGGTTGACTCATGATAGTAGCACCAGTCTTACCTAAAGCCTATTGACAGTCTAAGAAGGAGGCTGATTCAAGGATGGTAGTAAGATTTGCATAAAGCCTATTGACAGTCATGAGTCCGATTCAAGGATGGTAGCGTAGATGCCAGATACTAAGTGACAAACTATGTTTTGAAAATCCTCTAACAAGGTCACACTTAACAGTGTGTTTGTAACCTTTAACAGGGTTGGCTCCTAACAGGGCTCACTTCAAAAGAGTGAAAATTTGGGGTACCAGTCCCAGTGGTCTTTCCCTTAACAGGGTTTCCACGTTAAAATCCTTGTGTTATATGTGTATGGTTTATTACTTTATTGTTTTACATTCTACATATGCAATTATAGATTGACTGGTATACTTTGCATATTAACTAAGTATCAGTAAATATAGTTTACTGCTTATTGGTTATCAAGGAGAATAAGGATAGACAAGGTAAACCGACAAACAGTTATTTGTTTCAAGTATTTCGAAGGCATGCATCTTGTTGGGACTTAATAATTTGAGAAGTATTGATTGGTGGATTAAAGTTTAAATTGGATAAATTTCTTAGGCCACTGATTCACCCCCCCTCTCAGTTATTACTAACATCAGGGAGTTCTGTTCTTTTCATTTTTTTTTTCTTCAACTATGCTTTCAATTGTGTAATAAATATTTCCTCTTCTTTGAGATTCCTCTACAACTCCTGAACTTCTTTTTTAGACTGATCTAGATTATCCAATGCAACTAAGATTTGTTCTTGCAATCTTGAATCTATCCTTCTTTCCTGGATCACCCTCAAATAGTTAGATTTCCTCCAAGGGACCACATCTTTGATACCAATTGTTGGATGGAGAGAAACACTAAGAGGAGGGGTGAATCAATATTTTAATAAATTTTTTAACTTTGTTATTCATATTTCTAAACCACTTAATACATATAAAGAAAAGTAACATGCAAGAACATAAAGAAAATAGACATCACACCATAACACATGGATTTTTATCATGGAAACCCTGCTATGGGAAAACACATAGTGTAGATGACATGAATATGATAATAACCTACACATCTAATATTGTCTTAAAATGATAAATAAACCAATTATATTCAAGCACACTCCCTAGAGTTCACTACTCAATTATAACAAGGGCTACAACCCTTTACAATAAGCATCATTTTCTTACAGGATCACAACTATCATCACAATCTTTTTAAATCCTAAAATAACATCTAACAATGTCTTAATACAATTCCATATTAGCACATACTCTGATCTGATACACTTTTACCTCTGACTGCCCTATTTTCTTTCTCTTCACCAATCAGATTATCAGATTTGCAAAACCTTCATAAAATCCTTCACTTCACACCTTTCACACTAATCTCAAGCATCAAAAACTATCCAAACTTCTCTCCATATCCTAACCTCTCAATTTTATAGGTACGCATCCATAAATTCAATCTCCCAATGTCGGCTCCAAAAATGTTTTAGGGAAATGTAACATGTTTTTACCAAGTCAACCAAATCTTCAATTCAAATTCATTTCCCACCAAAAAACTAATATGCAATCCTCCATACATGTCGTCTCTAATACTAAAACATAAAATTTTGCGCCAAAAACTATTTAACTCGTCCACACATGGATTTATTTCATCAACATTTGACTGTTCTTACTAGTAAAATGAATATTATTCTCCAAACCTTTCCAACTCTCACACCCTTTATAACTATACCTTAAAATTATGAGATAATCATCTATAAACATCCAAAATGTTTCCCTTAGATGCGCACCAAAATATTTTAACATGGAAAGGAACACTAGACCTTTTACTCTACACTGACAGAACACTCTATCTTCATTTCCATACTTAGCCAAATCCGGATCTAACTTCCAATTTGATCTCCAACTATACTGTGCATGTGGAATTGTTGTTTAGTTTCCATCAATGAAAACATCCAAGCTTCTATGCAGTACCTCTTTCCAACATCATCTTTATAAGAAACAAATATAAAATTTGATATACACATAATTATTGGATTGGACATTATACCAAATTCAGGAGCATTAGTACTAGGTAGACGGAAATCATAGCCAATATAATGATTTTCAAATAGAGTAACTTTGGCGCCTTCAATTCTTCAAGAACATCAAACTTGTTAGATATGATGCCTCTTGAGATAGCTTTTCTCTAATGATTTTCCAATACTTCCTTTAAACTATGATTATACTAGAATAGACTAATTAAAATTAGGATATTTACATGGGAAATATATAGTTGAAGGATTCCTTGTAGTATACTATGAGATTAGAAGAGCCTTAATATGAAACTAATCTATAAATGTTCATATAAATGACATACATGACATCTAAAAGGAAGATCTTAATAATCTAATTTTAGACCCAATGAATGTGGCGTAGGGAGAATAGGGATAGGTAGGGCCAAAGGCACACCCAACTATCCATCCGCCCTACGGAGTACATAGAATGGAAGAAAATGACACAAAGAACAACACCAAGGAGAGAAGGAAAAGAAAATATTTTTTATTGATTCGTCTAGTTACAGCATACATGTCTGACGGTGAGGCCTTGTGGGTTACGTCCAAAAAGATTTATGAAAATCTAGACTTACTCTATCCTCTACCTTCTCATATTATCATCTGTTACTTTCTCTACAAGTTGATTACTTAACCTACTCCTAGACATCCCTATTTATAAATGTCAAAGTGGCTTACAAAGATGGAGGGCCGACCACCAATGGTATACACACATCCCAAGACAAGATCCTAATATTAAATGCACCATCAAAAATTAAATACATAAGTCGGCTCCAACAAGAAACAAAAATGGAAAAGCTTTGTCAAGAAGAATCGAGCATCACGTTCACTCAGCATAGAAGGAATGCCCAGCCAACGCTAGATAGCTTGGCACACACAGGAACTCGGCCAACACTGGACAGGTTAGCATATACTACAACTCGACAAGAACTACAACTTGACACTTACTGGAAGAATGAACAAAGATGAGCAGAATAACAAGGCAACCCAGGATGCTCCTACATTAGACAATCGGGGTTGAAATAAATAATTCCCCTGAATCATTGGGGTGTCACAACCCAAGCTGAATCCAACTTAGATTGAGAAATCCATGTAGCATCTTCAACTGGTTTATTCTTCCACTTCACCAAATATTCATAGTAATCTTTTCCTCTCATGCTTTTACCAATCCTCTGATCCAATATTTGTTCAACCTCTTCAAATTGCTTCTTAGGATAATCAGTTGGTATAACAGCTTCATCTTCTAACTCATGATACTTATGCAAATCATAAATATTGAATATAGGAGATATATCCATGGCATCAGGTAACTCAACTTCGTAAGCATTACCACTGCCAAACTTCCTCTGAATTATACAAGGACCAAACTTCCTCATTTTCAGCTTTCCGTATGTTCCAACAAGAAATCTACCCTTCTTCAAATGAACCATCACCTCATCATCAACTTCAAAAACATGATGTCTCCTAGACTTTTCAGCATTTTCCTTATATTTCTAATTACTTTTTTCCAACTTCAACTTCACTTCTTCATGTAAAGACTTCATAAAATCAGAAAATACTTCCCCTTCAACACTTCTCTTTTCTTCACCAACAATATCCCTCAAACCTGATACTCCTCTTGGCTGAATTCCAGTAATAATCTCAAAAGGTTTTTTTCCTATACTCATATTCACAGAATTATTATATGCAAACTCAGCTTGTGCCAATATCATCTCCCAATTACTCAGCTTATCTCCAACTAAACATCTCAGCAAATTATCCAAGCTTCTATTCACAACCTCTATCTTTCCATCTATCTATGGATGGAATATAGAAATAAACCTCAACTTAGTATCCACCTTCTTCCACAAAGTCCTCCAAAAATAACCAACAAACTTTCTATTTCGGTCAGAGATAATACTTCTCGATAATCCATGCAATCTAACAACCTCTTTGAAGAAAATCTCAGCAACATGCAAAGCAACTGATGTCTTCTTACATGGTATGAAATGTGTCATCTTATAAAATCTATCCACATCAACAAATATGGAATCATACCCTCTTGATGTTTTAGGTAATCCAAGAACAAAATCCATACTGATGGCACTCCAAGGTTTCTCAGGAACAGAAATAGGTCTATACAATCCATTATTCTGACTTACTCCTTTTGCAACTTGACAAATTCCAAAACTCCTTACAAACTTTTGAACATCCTTATACATATGAGGCCAATAATACTTTTCCTTAAGCAAACTCAATGTCTTATCAATCTCAAAATGTCCAGCCAATCCACCACAATGCTTTTCCTTAATAAAATTAATTCTCATGGAACTTCTTGGTATACACAACTGAATTCCTTTGAACAACATAACTTCTTGAATGAAATACTCCTCAAACTTACTTGGTTGTTCTGACAGATTTGGTTCTCTTCACTCTCTTGACGCCTCAGAAAAATCAGCGTCAGTATCATCCAAATCCTTCATCTCATCAAAACCAAGAACAACAACCTTCATCTCAGTCAACAAAGAACATCATCTGCTTAGTGCATCTACAACTCAGTTAGTAACTCCACTCTTATGCTTGATCACAAATGTGAAACTCTGTAAATATTCAACCCACTTCATATGTCTCTGATTCAACTTATGTTGACTTTCCAAATATTGTAAAGCTTTATGATCACTATATAACACAAACTCCTTAGGAATCAAATAATGTCTCCACTTTTTTAAAGCTTGAACAATACCATAAAAATCTTGATCATACAAAGAATACTTCCTTTTTGCATCATTCAACTTCTCACTTCTCACTAAAGAAAGAAACAGGTTTACCTTCTTGACTCAACATAGCTCCTATTGCACTACCACTTACATCACACTCAATTTGAAATACCTTATTGAAATCAGGTAAAGCTAACATAGGTAACTCGGCAACCTTTTGTTTCAAAGTCTCAAAACTCTTGTCAGCTCCATGTGTCCACTTAAAATCATTTTTTTTCTCCTCTCAAAGACTCAGTCATAGCATTACAAAAAGAACTGAAATTATTAATGACCTTTCTGTAGAAACTATCCAAACCATAAAATGATCTTACCTCACCCACATTCTCATGTGTAGGCTACTCCATAATTTCTTTAACCTTCTCAGGGTCCATTTTCAAGCCATCGGCTGAAATTACAAATCCTAAATACACAATCTCTTCTTGCATAAAGGAACACTTCTTCAAAGTAATAAGTAGCTTCTCCTCCTTCAGTCTATGCAACACTTGTCTAATATGCTCAAGGTGTTCTTCCTTAGTCTTACTGAATTTCAAAATATCATCCAAATAAACAATCACAAACTTACCTAAAAATATCTTGAGAACTTCATTCATCAACCTCATGAAAGTACTAGGTGCATTAGTCAAACCAAAAGGCATAACCAACCACTCATATAAAACTTCTTTTGTCTTGAAATCAGTCTCCCATTCAGCACCTTATCTGATTTTGATCTGATGATAGCCATTCTTCAAATCAATCTTGGTAAAATACTTTGGTTCACTCAAACAATCCATGATGTCATCCATCCTCGGCATTGGAAACCTATACTTCATTGTGATCTTGTTGATAGCTCTGGAATCAGTACACATTATCCATTCTCCATTCTTCTTAGGTGTCAATACAACAGGTAAAACACATGGAATCAAGCTTTCTCTGATCAAACCTTTCTGTAAAAACTCCTGCACTTGTCTGTTAAGTTCTTCATTCTCAGCAGGTGTCAACCTATATGGTGCTTTATTTAGAAAACTAGCTCTAGGAACCAGATCCATACAATGACTTATACTTCTCACCGGTGGTAAACCATCAAGAATATCCTCTGCAATAATCTCCTTGTATTCATTCAGTAAGTTTTGAATTTCTGCTGGCACTCGGTCTCCATTGTCTTCTATTGCTCATCATTTACTATTTTCTGTCACTCGGCCATTACTATACCCTGTCACAAGAAATTTCAGAATTATAGAAAAACAGGCATGATTCTTCCTCATTTCTTTCTCAAATTTCTTTCCATTAACCATACAAATTTTTAGAGTACTACAGTTTATCTCATTTGGAACCCCAATCAAAGGTAACAATGTTTCCTTTTTCCCATTCACCCAAAGAGTATATTGATTCAATCTGCCATCATGGAAAGCATGTCTATGATACTGCCAAGGTCTACCCAATAGAATATGACAACAATCCATAGGAATAATATCATACAAAACTTCATCAAAGTAATTTCCAACCTTGAATTTCACAACACATTGCTCATTTACCAAGAATGTATGTTCATCCTTGATCCAATAAACATGATAGAGTTTAGGGTGTCTCAACCTCTGTAATTGCAACTTTGTAACTAGCTCCTTTGATGCCAAATTCATTGAACTTCCACTATCAATAATCACTTTGCAACACTTTCCTGACTTCTTACATCTGGTCTTGAAAAGACTTCTCCTCAGGACAAGTTCTTCGTCCACTCAGTTATTACACAAAGCTCTCCTTACCATCAGGTTTTCTCCAGCCTTCAGTCCACTTGGGGAACCCTCAAGATCCTCTTGTACCACAACATTTCTATGATTTTGTCCATTTCCATCAGATTGTCTACACTCAAAATATCTATGCCCTTCTTTGCCACATCTAAAAAAATCACCACTAAAACCACCTCTACCTCTTCATCGATAGAAACTAGTACCTCCTCAGTAAGAACTACCACCTTTCCACTCGGTCTTGCTTTTATCTTTAGTTTTCCACTCAGATTTTCCCTTATCTTGCATAGAATTATCAGATCTACCACCTTCGCCATAGGATATACCTCTGCCTCTTTGTAATCTACCACCTCGACCTCTCTATCTTTGTTCATACTTCTGTTTCAAAATCTCCTCAGCTTTTGAGGCATATTGATATGCTTCTTCCACACTATCAAATTTTACAAAACTTATTTCGCCTTGAATTCCAGATCTCATTCCATTCAAGTACCTAGAAACTTTCTCAACTTCATCATCCACATGTCCAGATCTGATGTCCAATCTATAGAATTCCTCGATGTATTCCTTCACAATCATGTCCTTTTGTCTAAGGTTTTTCATCTTCCTCAACAAGCTAACTTGGTAATCAGCAGGAAGGAACTTCTTCTTTACCTAGTTCACTATTTTCAACCAAGTTTTGATCTTTTCCTTTTCTCTTCTTTGTCTATCAGTTTGCAAATGCTCCCACCATAGTGAGGCATGACCTTCCAACCTAGTGACTATAATTTTCACCTTCCTATTATTATGAGTACTTTAAAACTCAAATAAATCCATATCAGAGATCCAATCCAACACAACATTGGTATCCAACTTGCCATCATAAGGAATAACTTCAACAATAAGCTTTTAATGTGCCCTAGTCAATACTCTCAACAATCTTTCCTCATATTGATCTTCCTCGGGCTCTGGATTTGGTTCCACTGCTTCATCATCACTAACATCATCAAGATGCGCTCCTCTCCTTTGGTTTGTCTCCACAGCATCTAATCTAGTTTCAATTTGTCTCAACATATTCATTATGGCATTATCAGTATTTCCTCTGCCTCAAACCATCTTGATGGTTCCTGCAAGATTGTACAACCCTTTGAAAGTTATAGGTCAAATCCACAGATCTGTCACCCTACAACCAAATCCAACTTAGGGTTCTACATGATCCAATCTACCAAGGACAAACTTCACTCTGATACCACATGGCGTAGGGAGAACAGGAATAGGTAGGGCCAAAGGCACACCCAGCTATCCATCCACCCTACAGAGTACACACAATGGAAGCAAACGACACAGAGAATAACACTAAGAAGAGAAGGAACAAAAATATGTTTTATTGATTCATCCAATTACAGCATACATGCCCAACTATGAGGCCTTCCGGGTTACATCCAACAACATTTATGAAAATCCAGACTTACCCTATCCTCTACCTTCTCATATCATCATCTGCTACTTGCTCTACAAGCTGATTACTTAACCTACTCCTAGACATTCCTATTTATACATGCAAAAATGGCTTTAAAAGATGGAAGGCCAACCACCAACGGTCTGCACACATCCCAAGACAAGATCCTGATATTAAATGCACCATCAAAAATTAAATACATAAGTCAACTCCAACAAGAACCAAACACAGACAAACTCGGTCAAGAAGAACCGAGCATCAGGTTCACTCGGCACAAAAGGAACGCCTGGACAACATTGGACAGCTTAGCACACATAGGAACTTGGCTAACAATTGAAATCTCAACATACTGCAACTCAGCAAGAATTGCAACTCGGCACTTACTCGCAGAATGAACAAAGATGAGCAGGATAGCAAGGAAACCCAGGATGCTCCTACATCAGAATATTTCCCAAAATTATCTATAACAAATCAAGTATTATGTTATTTAAATTAATTTAATATAAATATATACACTTGAAGTGTTACCTTTCTTTCTAGCATATGAAAAATGATCCAAGGGTTTTCCAAATTTTGTAATAAAATTTAAAATATTTATTCTTTGGAATTATATTAGAAGCCAATGAAGATGGATCTAAATAGAAAGTGTACATGGAAGATTGTCCACCAAATCAAAACCCATATGCCATGATTTTATGAATAACTCCACTTGGTTTTGAAAATATGGACCACTCTAAAAAATTGATTTCATGATCAACCCTTCTAGAGATTTTTTTTTAAATATTCGTTCTAGAATAATGGTTTCTACTTCACATTTGGTTGCTAGGTATAATGATCTCTTGCTTCCAAAAAAAATAAATAATGTTAAATACCTAGAAACTTGCACATCAAGGAATCTCAAAAGATAGATAACATCATTTGCTATTAAATTTAAAGGTTCTATTTTCATACAATGACTTCCTATTTACCTATATGAACTTTAAATTATTGGTTGATATGATATTAACCTAAACCATTATTAGGGGTATCCCAACTTCAACGCATCACAATAGTTTATTGATACTACTTTCATAGACTACATTTGCCTGATATTTCAAGTTTACCATGTGTTTTAAATCAACACACCCAAAATGACCTATCATTTAGAAGCAAAATACCATTTGACATAGTTTACACATCTATTTACTGATTATTTACAACCACAACTAAATATATTTTTTCAAAGAATTATAGGAACTATAATTTCACATCTAATAACAAACATCAAGTTCATGCTCATGAGGTCAACCCCAATTTTCTAATCACCATTATTGTTTGTTGCACCAACATGTGTCACAAATTTCAACATATGAGCATCAATAATTTATTTCACCCTATGCATGCCAATTAAATGAATGATCCATCTATAGTAACAAACACTTGCAACCTTCAAAAAATGCATGTACATCATTTGATACACTTTTTTAGATAAAATGAGCTTCATTTATCCAAATTTGATACAATGAATTGATATGAGGTTACATGAAGTATTTTGCATCCATAATCACATCACATTTAGATGATGCTCAATCATACTCTTCAACTACCGGTAGTCAAGTATATCCTTGTGTATGATTTGACATCCTATTGGGGAACACTATGGCACAATTTCAAAATAACTTATTACATTGAATAAAATATTCTATCAAATTAGTGAGGAGCCTACCTAATTCTTTTTCATGTAGTTTTCTCAAATTTATTAAATGAAAATCATACAATTGTAGATTGGAAAATTATAAATTCATGATCAAGTTCTTCACTCACCTCTATAGAGAAATCTACTTTCTTATCCTCCATACATTTATTTGCAATAAATAAAATGATCTCACTATTTAATAAATGTATGGTTTTGTCAAGTTAGCAATGTTAGTTTCCTTATCTAATATGGAGCAACTTTGGGGTTTCAACATGCTCGAATCTAGTTAAGAACAACTTGAATCTAATATTCTCTCATGTATCATCCAATTGGCCATATTATATTAAATTTGTGTGAAAAGGTAACTCTTAATGAATGATTCACTTGATCAAGTCAAAGCAATTCTATATAGGGATGGAGAAAAATAACATTAGTTTCCCTTATTTATTTTTTCTCAATTCAAAAATTACATATGCCTAGTATAGGATCATAACAACCCACAAAGTATCCTTATTACCCCATTAATCCATAGTGTTTACTATTAAATCTCACTAAAAATGGCATTGGGCAATAGCAATACACAAATTGTAAGTCCTTACACTTCAAAGGGAAATAATTGACATTGATAAAATTAACCAGTAGATTGATATTCATAACTATTTTAAGAGTTCATAAACTTACGAGAAAGCACATATGTTCCTCATAGAAAACAAGAAAGGGAGCACTTGATGGAATTATCACAAGTAAACTCTTGAAATGCTAAAAAAAAGGTTACAAGAAACCTTTGTTCCTTCCATCCCTTCTTTCAACCACTACCATTCAAAGCAAGACCAACCGACCATTGTGTCTCTTTATAATATATGACTTTTTTAAACAATTCAATTCTTCTTAATTTATTTCATCTATAATTTGTGGACTTAGACAACATTTACATAACTATTATTTTATTACATTCATTTTTATTATTTAATTTATAAGTTAAAAAATGTTTAATCTAGAATCTCAAATAATTAGACATATAACAAAATTTATATTGGTAATTACATATATACTTGTGGTGATGCACTATAATAATCTTTTATTGCCATGTACTACAATTAGAGATCATCAAACATCAAAGGGTCAAAAAGTGGTCATTTCAAAGTGGTGCTCGATACCTACTCAAAGATGCACCAATAGCCGCTCACTCAAAGATAATAGATGTTCACTAAAAATGTCAGTGCTTGTGGTCAAATGTCCCAATACTCGTACATATATAAGTACTTGTGGCAATGCACTATAATAATCTTTTATTGCTTACTTCTGATTTTCTATAGTTTGAAAATTTGACTTGTTTACAAAAAGAAATCATATGCATTTTAATAATATTCTCTCTATGTGATTCATTTGAGCATAACTATATTCCTTACTTCCATTTTTTTTAAATGCACATTCATATCTACAATATTGTGTTCATTGAATACATTGTTATATTTCGAGAAACCAACAAATGTGACTAATGTTTCTGTGGTATAGTTGTTGTTTTCAATTGAATGATACACATTTCAAATATTTTAGTTATATCATATATAAATGTGATGTGTCTATTCTTCTTTAAGATGGCTAATTTGCATTATCATGGGCATAAATATGCAAAAGTATGAATAAGCACATAAGAACATAATATAAATTTAATGTGCTCATTATTTACTCAAGATTATTTACTTTCAGATATAATAAGCAAATATGTATAACATAATTAATATATTCTAATTTTCTTAGTAAACTCCACCAAATCAAAACCCATATATTAATTATGTATAACATGATTAATATATTCTATTATTTAGTCTTTGGAATTATATTGGAAGCCAAAGAAGATGGATCTAAATAGAAAGTGTACATGGAAGATTGTCCACCAAATCAAACCCCATATGCCATGATTTTATGAATAACTCCACTTGGTTTTGGAAATATGGACCACTATAAAAAATTAATTTCATGTTCAACCCTTCTAGAGATTTTTTTAATTAGTCATTTTCTAGAATAATGGTTTCTACATCACATTTGGTTGCTAGGTCTAATGATCCCTTGCTTCCAAAAAACTTAAATAATGTTAAATACCTAGAAATTTGCACATCAAGGCATCTTAAATAGATAGGTAACATCATTTTCTATTAAATTTAAAGGTCCTATTTTTCATATAATGACTTCCTATTTACCTATATGAACTTTAAATTCTTGGTCGATATGATATTAACCTAAACGATTATTAGGGATATCCCAACTTCAATCCATAAAAATAGTGTATTGATACTACTTACATAGACTACAAATGCCTAATATTTCAAGTTTACCATGTTTTGAATCAACACACCCAAAATGACCTATCATTTAGAAGAAGAATATCATTTGACATAGTTTTCATATCTATTTACTAATTGTTTACAACCACAACTAAATATATTTTTTCAAAGAATTGTAGGAAATATAATGTCACGTCTAATAACAAACATCAAGTTCAAGCTCATGAGGTCAGCCCCAATTTGCTAATCACCATTATTGCTTCTTGCACCAACATGTGTCACAAATTTCAACATATGAGCCTCAATGAATGATCCCTCTATAGTGACAAACACTTGCAACCTTCAAAAAATGCATGTACAACATTTGATACATATATATGGAATAATCAATAATAAAAGAAGCTAAAGTAAAAACATATAAAATCAACTAACCCTCCAACCAAGTAAAAATAGAGTTGCCCAGTAAAAGAGATATAGGGGAAGAGCACCAGTAACCGACAGGGGGGTCCAATAACCATTATGTTTTTGTTATGATGATCCTCCAATTACTAATATGAAAAGAGCCTAAAAATAATCACTCATGTACCAATAGTCGATCACACATTTAACAATAGCTGCTCATTTTTTAGCTTTTTTGGTTGGTAATTGACCCATTTGTGCACCACTACTGGGACATTTGTGTACGAGTATTGGGACATTTGGCCACAAGTACTGGCATTTTTGAGTGAGCATCTAATAGTTTGGAGTGAACGGCTATTGGTGCATCTTTGAGTAGGTATCGGGCGCCACTTTGAAATGGTCACTTTTTTACCCTTCGATGTTTGATGATCTCTGTAAAGAGATCTATGAATACCCAGAAGCTGAAACCTTAGCTTTAAGCCATTTGTCACAATCTGACATAGTTTAGATTCTACATGTACGCGAAATTAGCGTATACGAATACTTATACTCTTCCCCTAAATAATTTAAAATACCAACATTCCATTATTGTCATTTCTTATATATTCTTGAGACTTCTATCCATTAATGGAAAAGAGCAAGTGAAAGTGCATAATTATGTTTATGTCTGGATAGCTATGTGCTTTATGTTGGGCATTCCATTTAAGTTATCCTAAACCGACAGAATGTACGACACAAATCTGCTCATAATCATTTCAAAGAAACAATAATAATAATCGATTACTATCTGTTGTGGTTGCGGTGACAATGAAGAAATGATATCCCTAACACTATTGCTACAGAAACAAACTGTTCACCATCTTTAAAAAAAATGATTGCACCACATCTTAACTCACTATTATGCATACAATCTACACTATTATGCCATTTTGGCGGTCTGCATTAGAGTTGGAAGATAACCTCTCCTTATTCCTTGCGTTGTACTTAAAAAATCGTCCCTCTCACCCACGGATTAGTTTCAATATGCTATTCTTGATAGCAGATAAATAACCGAGCCAATTATCACTTGGATTCTGAGTAGCGTGAAACTCTGAGAATGGGGCTACGTAATTTCTCGCCTATCAAGTATTTTTGAATTGCCCAAGATATCTGTGATGTGTTTGTAATTAGAATTATAGTAGCATGTATTTACAAGGAATTATATATTTATAGTTTACAAAGATTATTATGTTGTGTTTCTGAATTCAATTGTGTAGAATTTTATTTATATTAGCATTTCGGATTATATTCCATGATCTATTTCAGATTAAGAAAGTTGTTTTTGGAGATACAATCACATAGAACTTATTTGCATCAGGGTTTCAGATCACACTCCATGGTCCATCATCAGAATAAGAGAGTTGCTCTCATCTAGATTATAGATCTTGAAGTGTGATACAGCTCCCTTATTCATATGATTGATCATGGAGTGTGATATGAAATATTGATGCAAATAAGTTCTATTACTATATTCATATGACGGATCATGGAGTGTGATTCGAAATATTAATATAATAAATTAAAATATTAAATAAATATATATATTAATATGTAATACATTAATATATGATATATTTATATTAATATATCATATACAAATAGAAATATAAATGCTCAACTGATATCCAATATTGTGAAACATATCGTATATTGGATAATCATACAAATATCTAATATCAAATATTGGATAGTTTAAGATATTGGTTAGCTTCAGATATTTGATTTTTTCTAATATCTGTTACGCTTTGGCTTTTGCCATGGCTACATGTACTAACACCCAAGCCAACCAAATAGTCAACATATATTTTCACATTTTTTGGCAAATGAAAAACACATTTTTTATTAATATCATCACTTTTTTGCCCCTCATGATCCCACACATACCCACAATTATTTGGAAGGTTAGGGTTCGATGGTGGTGACCAATTTCTCCTTAGATTCTTTGAGTATTAAATGACTCAGTATTTCTTTGATTCTTTTGCATGACACTAGAAGCCAATACCCAACCATCTACCTTGTGAGGTGTCTAATGTTTGTCCTATACATATGGGTTCATTCTATGTTTACCTCGTGGATGAGGGGAAACAAGTGTTCACCAAATTCGGTTCTTATCAAACCACTAACCTTTTATAAAGACCCGTTAAGGAATGTGGGGCCATCTACGAACTATGTCTTCTTTGTCAACTTTGTCTATGCCCTAGACTACCATCTCAAACATTTCAAACCCATCATTATGTATCTTGTAATCCTTGACTAAATCCTAGAGTATAAATAATCTATTTATCATTTATTTCTTTAATCATTATTTTCTTTTTTAATCTCTTGTTTTACAATAGAATTCATGGGTAGATCATGGCTGCCTTCCGCCTATTTTTTGTTTTATTCTGATGTTAGATAAATTTGGGCTAGGCATGTAATCCCTAGGGAGAATGCAAATGCATCACTCCACATCATGGGTAAATCAAGATACAAGAACTTAGGGCCCCCTCAATTGTTGGCATAGTAGCTAGAGTACCCTGCAAGGTTTGAACCTTAGTTATTGGCACTACAAGAAAGAAGCCCCACCATTTCACAAAGGGTTACCTCCAACTCAACATTGATTTTACTATATACATAAATAAAAAAATATGCTAATTTTTCATATATATATATAGTATTAAACTTTGAGTTAGATTAGAAAATATGTTTTAAAGCATACTTCATTTTTTCTATTCTATTGATGTTTAATTGGTTAAGCAATAATATATGTCATAATAGTTATTGTTTTATCTTTCCAAAATTTTCAGTATAAAATATGATTCTAGTCATATTTTTTTATAGGTTAGATCAAATAAACAAGAGGATTTACAAAATTATAATTTGATTAGAACTATATATTTGAAAAAGTAACTTATGAAAGTGAAATTGTTAGTTCAGTTAACAACATTAAAACTAATTTTGATATTCTAGTTAAACGTCAATCAATCAATCTTTTCCAAATAATTTAAGACGCAAGACATTATCTATTATGTTTTGAAAGAGAAAGTCAAAGAAGAAACACACAAAAATCATATTGATGTTTACTTTGGTGTGCAATCAGGTTTATCCTATAATAATAACTCTATACTTTATGATTAAAGTTCATTTGTTTAGTTTGTTGTGCACTCATATTTAGTCTATAACCATTATAACTTTAGACTTCTATAATTATAACCAAATAAACTATTTTTATATAATTTTAAAAAAATGATTGAGTTGCAATAATAAAAATAGTTTTAAGATTTGACTTTATAATGAATTAATATTTTAACAATAACATAAAACATTATACATTATCTATTATATTTGATAAAAATTTTAAAAAAACACATACCTAATTTGGGAACATATTATTGTACTAACTTATTCTCCATTATAAGATCTTGGCTATGCTTCTTTTGAAAAAGTTATAAGGATATGACGATCAATGGTTTGTGAAGTCCATAATTGCCCTTTTTTTTCTTTATTTTAAAAGAGACATGTTTATATCAATATCAAAAGTACATTCTATTAGTAGAAATCTGCAAGTTTCACTAAAAGAGTGTAATGGATCAAAACGTGACCACTTAACCATTAATGGGAGTCCAAAAGTAGACTACTCACTTGTTACTATATTATTATTTCAAACAAGACACAATCATTGCATTACGTTGTGGTTGCAGTTGAACGTGTCTATGAAGAAAACACAACACAGTTCACCAAATATTAGGGTTTTCAATACATGACAAATCAGGCTGTCGATCAGCATTTCAGTTTGGTGAGCTCTCTTTATTGCTTGTTGCTATATCGAACACAAAACAACATTCTTTAATCAATCTTTGAAAATAACATAAAACAATTAATAATAAAAGAAACTAAACCAAAAACATATAAAATCAACTAATCCTCCTACCAAGTAAAAATAGAGTTGCCCAATAAAAGAGACATGAGTCATTTAAAATACCAACATTCCATTATTGCCATACCTTATAGATTCTTGAGACTTCTACCCATTAATGGAAAAGAGCAAGTGAAGTGCATAATTATGTTTATTCTTTCCTAAAAGAGCCATGTCTGGATAGCTATGTGCTTCACGTTGGGCATTCTATCTAAGTTATCCTAACCGACAGAATGTACGACACAAATCTTGCTCATAATCATTTCAAAGAAACAATAATAATAATCGATTACTTTCTGTTGTGGTTGCAGTGACAGTGAAGAAATGATATCCCTAACACTGTTGCTACAGAAACAAACTGTTCACCATCTTTAAAAAAATGATTGCACCACATCTTAACTCACTGTTATGCATACAATCTAACACTGTTATGCCATTTTGGCGGTCAGCATTAGAGTTAGAAGATAGCATTTCCTTATTCCTTGCGTTGTACTTAAAAAATCAGCCCTCGTACCCACGGATTAGTTTCAATATGCTATTCTCGATAGCAGATAAATAACCGAGCCTATCAAGTATTTTTGAATTGTCCAAGATATCTGTGATGTGTTTGTAATTCGAATCATAGTAGCATGTATTTTCGTGGAATTATATATGCATAGACTTAGTCTATAGTGTCTCTACATATGTTATTGTGGTGTGTCTCTGGATTCAATTGTGCAGAATTTATTTGCATCAGCGTTTCAGATCACATTCTATATCTATTTTTTGGATAAGAGAGTTATGTTTCTTGATACAATTGCGTAGAATTTATTTGCATCAAGGTTCGGATCACACTCCATGGTCCATTATCAGGATAGGAGATTCGTTCTCTTATCTGGATGATGGATCTTGGAGTGTGATATAGCTCTCTTATTCATATGATGGATTTGTGAATTCTCAGGCAGCCCTTGAAGTCTTAGATTAAAACTGAGGTTACATGATCTCCTCATTTCCATCGCAGCATCAGTTATCTTCTACATACTCCCCCATGATGCTGAGAGGGCTAACAGTCTTATCTCGGAATGTCAAAAACTAAGCTTTTTCTACCGCCTTGGTGAAGATATTTACTAGCTGATCATGAGTATTGATGTGTTTCAATTCAACTTGCTTCTTTTTCACTAGGTCTCGGATGAAATGATACTTTAGATCAAAATGTTTGGTTCTACTACGATTAATTGGATTCTTGGCTAACTTGATGGCACTCACATTATCACAAAAAATAGCTGTAGGTTGAACTTACTTGTCTCCAATTTCTTCTAAAACCTTTCTAAACCAAAGAGATTGTGCACCTGCTGAAGTTATTGCCACATATTTTTCTTCTGAGGATGAAAGGGCAACAATAGTTTTCTTTTTCGAACTCCATGTTATCAAACCAAAATCAAAAGAAAATTATTTCTAGATGTAGACTTACAATCATCCAAACTACCTCCCCAATCCAAATCACTAAAGCCAACAAGATCAAATTTGTTAGAGGAGTATTAATGAACACCAAAATTTAGAGTTCCTTTCGCATACCTTAATATTCTCTTGATTTCCCTCGTGTATTTTTGATGGAATTTTCATATACCTTAAAACAAGTGAAACTAAATATACAAAATCAGGTCTTGTGTGGGCTAGAGATATCAAACTCTCAACAATACTTCTATAAGTTGTCACATCAATTATTTCAGCACCATCATCTCTACACAAAATAACTCCATGAGCACTTGGAGTGGGGGTGGATTAAAATCAACCATATCAAATTTATTCAATAGATCCTTTCCATACTTTGTTTGACAAATGAAAATTTCATCCTTACTTCGATAAACCTCATGTCCAAGAAAATATTTCATGAGATCTAAATCTTTTATCTCAAATTCATTCATCATAACAACTTTGAATTCATCTTTCATCTTAGGACTACTACCCATATACAATACATCATCAACATACAAACTTATGATAAGAATATCATTATCCTCTTACTTGTAGTAAGGGTAGGTTCACTCTTACTTCTCTTGAATCCATTCTCATGAAAATAGTCATCAATCCTTGTATACCATGCTATTGTTGTTTTCTTGAGTCCATACAAATTCTTCTTCAACATGTAGACATGATACTATTTTCCTTCTACTTCAAAACCTTGCAATTGTTCCACGTATACTTCTTCTTAGTACCCATTCAAGAAGGCAAGTTTTTCACATCCATATGATGTAAGCTCAATTTATTTTCAGCTTCTAATGAAATCGGCATTCTAATAGTCTCTTACCGTTGTATTGGTGCAAATGTCTCATCATAATCAATGTCATACTTCTATGTAAAATCATTGGCAATTAGCCTTGCCTTATGTCTTTCAACACTCTCATCATTGCTTAACTTTGTCTTATACACCTATTTGGTGCCAATCATCTTATTGTCATGTGGAAGCTCTATAAGGTCCCAAGTATCATTGTTTTGAATAAAATTCATCTCTTCTTGTATTGCTTGCATCCAAAACTCATTAGTGCATGCCTCTTCAAAACATGATGGTTCAAAATCAGCCTTGGTGAAAAAATAAAAATTAATTGTCTCACCTCTTGGATAATTTTCTTCATGTGCTCGATTTGCACACCCTTGATAAATATCACTCAGCCTTCTCATCTTCCTTTAGGCCTTGGAGCTGAATCTGGACTTACACTTGGACTTGAAGAACTAGATGAAGGGTTGCTTGGCTTCAGATGGAGTCATCTTGTCAAGTTCACTTGTAGGACTCATATTGAGAATGTATGCAGTTATAAAAACTGTATCTCCTCAATAAGAGTTGTTCAAACCCTTGGTTTGTAATATGATCCTTGTCATTTCAACCATTTACCAGTTCTTCCTTTCAGCCACACCAATCTATTGAGGTAAGTATGTGGTGGTGAGTTTCCTTTTGATGTCATTCATCTCACCTAATTTTGAAATTTTATGGAACAATATTCTCCTCTACAATTTGTCCTTAAATATTTGAGTTTGCACCCTTTTTCATTCTCAACATGGGCTTTAAACATATTGAATGTATCAAGGGCTTTATCCTTGGCCTTCAAAAAATACATCTAACACATTCATGAGTAATCATTAATAAAAGTGATAAAAATAATGACTTACCCAAACTCTTTGTTTGTATAAGACATATCTGAAAGAATAAACTAAAGTCGGTGATTGGTCCTCCATGCATTGCCTTTTGTAAATGTCTCCCTTACATGCTCTCTTTTGGAACATCCTTAACAAATATTCTTATATTCTTCAACCTTAGGCTACCCAAGAACCAAAGTTTTTTATGTAAGAATCTTCAATCTATTAAAATTCAAATGTCCAACCTAAAGTGTCACAACCAACGTTTGTCCTCATAAGCCATATTGACAAGCTGGTTACTATTTTCACCAAACTTCAAAGAGAGCATCTTATTCTTCGTCATACAACTATTACCACTCTATTACCCTAATTCTTATCTTAGATAGTGCATTTTGTATTTTCAAATACCACTTTCTAACTCTTTTCACATAGCTTCCCAACACTTAATAAATTATGCTTCAACTTTGGAGTAAATAAAATATCTTAAACACTTTTCATACCTTTCCTTTGTGTTGACATCCATGGCTTCTTTTTCTACAACCTCCAATGTGTTGTCATTACCAACTGCAATATTGGATTTAAAACCCTCATCAAGTTTAGGGAACAACTTTTTATTAGGTCAAACATATGGTTAGAACACCCTAAATCCAAATACTGAATAGCATTGACATCATTTTTAGCTTTGTCAGACGACACAAATAAATTACTTGAGGAAGAATCTTCATTTTGTTGAGCATATTTAGCATACTTATTTGTATTACCGTTCTTCAATCTACATTCTTTCTTAAAATGACCATACATGTTACAATGGTAGCAGTGAATGTTCCTTTTTATCGAATCTGGCTCTACCTCTTCCTTCGTGACCCCCTCTTCTTCCTTTATTTCCTCTTGTATAATTTTGATTCTAACCCCTTGGCCTTTATTTCTTTTGGATTTGTTGCTTACTCCTTCATTCTTTGAAATTTGCAACTAAGAGGAGAAAACCTTCTCATTCATATCTGTTGAGAAATCCCCCAATCTATCCCCATGTGACATGACAGACCCAACAAGATGATCATACTCAAGTGTGGACAAATGTTTTCTTTCTTCAATGATGATTTCTACGTTGTTCCATCTCGGTGTTAAAGATCTCAACACCTTTTTTATCATAACTTCTTGATCCATACTTTCACCTACTTGGTGGTCATTTTATTAACCACACCTTTTACCCTGACACAATAATTTGCCACATTCTTAGTTTCCTGCATTTTCAAATTCTCAAATTCCCTTTTCAAGGTTTTTAGCTTGACAACCTTGATCTGACCATTACCCTGGCAAGCATCCTTTAGAGTCTTCCAGTCCCCTTAGTTGTCTTTGCATTTTCAATTCTAGGAAACAAGCTCTTATCAAGAGTCATCTGAATGTGAAATAAATACATTGTATTTTTCCTCTCACCTTCTTTCTCAACTCTTTTATCATTATCTTGAAGTACATCCTACTCTTCATACCCTGTTTCTACAACTTCTCAAAAATCTTTGCCTGTCAAAAAATTCTTCATTTTAATTGACCAATATTTGTAATCAGTCCCATTGCATTCTCGGATTGGAAAAGAATTTGACATGACGAAATTTTTCTCACTCCTAACACTCTAATACCAAATTTGAATTCTCATGGAGCCCTTAAAGTATTAGATTGAAACTAAGGTTGCATGATCTCCTTGTTTTCATCGCACTACATTTATCTTTTACAAAATTATGGAGTGTGATTCAAAATATGGATGCAAATTCTCTTATCCTAATGATGGATCATGAAGTGTGTGTTGGCAAGTGGCTCATCCAGGAGTGTTCAGGAACACATTAGGGTTTTCATTTATGGCAACACATTTGTTATGGATGATCGCTTGGTGTGAAACACAGTTTTGGGGTTAAGGCTTGCAAATTGACTAAGTGATCAAGAAAGCAGGTTTGTACGGTACAAGAACTCTACATTTTTGGTCAGCGAGCACAGCGAGCAAGTTGTGTTGTGCACCAAATGCCTATTATGTGACTAGAATCTCAATATATAAAAAGGAATATGTGAGAAATCAAGAGTTTAATGTTACATCTATAGACCGTGTATATGTACTTAGCATGGAAGAATACAAATAAGAAACACAAGTAAATAGAAAAGGCAAGAAATGAAAAAGAAAAAGTAATGGAAATTGACAACAAATTTGATGGTTTCTATTGGGATGATGGTGACCTTTCAAATTAAGATGAGAATCATGATCATATAGAGGTCAAGGTAGGCTCTCCCAAATTTATTCAATGATACACAAACACCATTATAGCATATATATATATACATATATATCCACAACTCATATATAACATATTTCCTCATTTGCATTTACACTTTGATCTTTTGCTTATGTTGTGGTTGTTGTATTTTACATTCAAATTGAGGGGTACTTTAGTATACTTTGTCCTTTACTTCACACGTTTCTTCCTATGTTTATGTCATCTTCACACCTACACATTATCATTGTCATTGCTTTTATTTTGCACATGGGTTGATGTTAACTATTTTTTCTTCCACTTGAGTTGATGTCTTACCTTCTTGCTTTGCTTTCTTACATTTTCTTGTTACTCCCCATTTTGTAGTTTTTACACAATTATATACTTTGCCTATAATTCTCAAATTTGTTACCACACATATATCCATGAAATTTATCATTTGCATTTATCCATATTTTGTACACACTATCCATTTATATATTTATTGTTGTACATGATTTGCATACTTAGCTTGCAACTAAAGTTATATTTTTATTATTATACATGATTTACATGCTTAGTATACACTTACATTTATATTTTGAATATTGCATGTCTCTCTCCTACAATTCCTTTTAGGGAGTAATTGTTGCTACACATAGACTCGTCACCATTAGACAGATCTTTATCATAATATATCAAGATAAAATGCACTATGTTATCCAATGATCACCCAGTGGGGTAGAGCATTATTACTCTCTATATGGGTATAACCTTTCTCACCTTGTTTCCAAGTTTTCTTTTTATTGCTTATGTTGTTGATAGTAAAATTCAACTTCCAATTGTTTTTTTCATTTTTAGTTGTAAGAAAAAGATATTAATTAGATATTTTTCCGGATGAGCTTATACAAGGACATTCAACATGTTTCATTACTTTATAGTCCTTTAAGGTGTCTTTTTGTGTCAAGATGTTTAGTTTGCATGCATGTTTGTGAGTGCCATATATTTTTTTAGATATCCGATCATTCTAGAATTCAAAGGTAACTCAAAATGAGCGAAAATTACATTTTCCATTTAGATCTGTGTGCATTTTTACATACCAATAAATACACAATTTTCTACTAAGTTGGGCTTATTCCCCTAGGCATCATTTATCCTTATATACATACAAATACTTTTATTTTATCCGCATTTACATATTCTCACTTTAATTACATTTATAGATCCATCCACATGTTTTACTATTGCATCATCCCAGGCCATTTCTGCAAGTGTAATACCAATTTCGTGTTTTAAGATATAACCCCTGAAATTCCAAAATTCAAATTCAAATGTAGCCAGTTCCTGTTAATTCCATTAACTATTAGTATTGTGAGCCAACTCAACACAATTTTGCAAATTGTTACTGTCTTGGTATTTCAAAGCATTCATTAGCATTTATTTCATATTCTCTCACATTTGAACATCCTCTTATTCTAAGAAACAATTGGTAAAATATTTTGAATTGGTGCAATTAAGAATTAGAAAATGCATATTCATTCTAGGAGCATTTGCACAGCTTGAGCTTGTTGACTTTAATCATTGGCATGACCAAAAAGCCAATCTCCAAAGGTATTTATAAATATTGCCAATCCAGATAACAGGGCAAACAGTAGTGGATTCTAGGTTATGTAATGATAAACAGTTCCTTTACCGTGTTCTTGCCATCTCTCATAAGCATAATGTCTCGGGAACCCAAAAATGCTACTTCTTCTTTAGGTTAGAACCTTACTCCACACCCAGAACCTAACAGAGGCTGGGGGATTCGGGGAACCCCCAGTGCTCTGCATGATAGGAAGGCTTTTGTCTTTTTTGCCCCCTTTTGTTTCAATATCATGGTTTCTGAAATGAGTACTTTTGTTGGTTTCTGTTTTCTGTCGTGTTAGTAGACATCTAAACTAGAAGCTTGGACTGGGTAGTCCCATATTACTATAAGCCCTCTGTAGACCCCATATATCGACTGCCCAATATCGTACACTACAAAAAAAAAATTCTTTCTTGGTTCTCTCTTTCCAGAACCCTAAAGGTAAAGATACTTTCACAGGCCCGCACATGTTTGAGATGATTCTAAATGACATTATGGCACCAAATTGAGGGCTTCCTCCAAAGCCAAGCTGCTCTTTTGACAGGTACTATATTTATGGCGCCAGGCTTACCATATCCAATTTCAAATTATGGGTGACTTTGTATTGTGTGATAGTATGAGATGACTCTTCCAGACTATGCTATAATCTTAAACTTGGACATGGGTTGGAGATGATTTCTGACTGCCCCTGTTACACTTTGGTCATGGTTAAGGTTGGCACCTGCAACTGAATTGGGGAAATTGAATCATCAAACCAATGATTATAAAATTTTCAAATCCTAACAATGTCCTCTAAATAATGAATACATTATAAGAACAAAAAAGTAATGAGAAAGAGAGATAGTATGGATATTGACATTTGTATTCTCAGAAAATTCACTGCTTTTACATAGTATTGTAGCAAACTTTGATACTCCTTTACAAACATAATTATTCCACAGCTTCAAACTATTTTGACATATACTTACTTAAGAGCAATGTAAAAAATAAGGAGGCCAACTACAATGCTAAATCCCACTACAGTGAACTTCGGATTCGTCCAAACATCCAGTACCGATCTTTCAGTTTTTCGGAAAGGATCTATCTCCTCTGAAAGTGGATAATCTGAAGGCCTTGGGTTACGGCTTACATACTTTTGCATATCAAAATTGGAAAATAATTTCTTCTTCTTTTGCTTTTTGAAGTTGGACCAAGCCTTATCCCAGTCAGTAGATAAATTCTCACCTGTAAGAGTAATGTAGAAGTGTAAGATACTAAGAAGCAACATCACAATGAGAAAGTATGGGAATAAAACAACTACTACACGCCTCTAACAAGCTAGGTTCTTGTATGATCAATTCACTTCTGCATAAAGAAACGTATCATTATAGCAGCTCAAAATAATCTTGAATTTTGATTTTCACATGTTGGACATTTGTCCACAATCAAATCAGAAATTACTTTTCAGGCACATGTCAAGCTATTCCCAAGAAAGTAGTAGATATCCTGGTTGAGACTAACATAAGGACAATTTTGACTCCTGCATTTTCATCTTCATCTCTTTGAGCTCAAAAAGACACTTAACATTCTAATTGTATATGGTGCAAAGTAGCTCTCCAAAGCAGAACAAACCTCTTCATCACTTGATTAATGCCTAAAGAATGAAATGATTGGTCGTTTTAAGTTAGTAAACCATCATGATAATGTGCATACTTGCCTTCGTCAAAGGGAAACTTGTCATTATCTCCTTCCACAGTACACCAACAACTACCATGAAGTCAAATTTTATAACACAGTTTTCATTGACTAGCTTGTGTAAGGACATTGTTCACAACATAATACCCCAATCGCATGTTGAAAATCATCCAAGTTGAGTTCTCTCCTAACGGTTTGTCAAATTTTTCATCATCTTGATGATGTACAATGGATTGTGATCCAAAATATTGATCAAAAAACTCACACAGGTTTTTGCCAGAAGCATTCATATTCAATACCCAGCTCAAAAGTTGGTGCATTAACAATTTCGAAAAAGGGGGAAAAAGATTGTGGGGTTTTGGAGGTCTCTGATTTTCCATTTACATGCATAGGGTCAGAATTTTTCTTCAAAGTGATAACAGTCTTACTTGAGAATTCTCGAACACTTACCATGTGCAGAGACATGGTTCAATTGTTTCTAGTTGAAAAGAAGTTCACATAAAGCATGAATTTCAAAGTTCAATGCTCATAAATATTCAAATCTCAAGATATGTGCATCTGGAAGCTATCGCCAAGTCTTCCAAGAGGGCTATCAATTCTTCTGAAAATCTCTGATGCTTGCAGTGTCTTGTCTTCTTTTGTTATGAACAAGTTGCTGCATTAGTCTTAATGGTAAATTTATTGCAGAGCATGTTTAATCCATAACTGTGCTAATAATAACTGTTATGTTGCACTTGGGTTTTTAGTACATGATTTTGACAAAATATATTTTTTAAATTTATCAAAACAAATGCTCGTGATCCAAAAATGTCTGTGAAAGTCTTATAATTTATTTGTTACCATAGGATCCACTACATATCTATCATAAGGGTTCCCTGCACTAAATTGTTTTACTACAGACATTTTGGGGTTTCCTACCAAACCATTTCAGCAGAAAAGTTATAACTCAAACTTCTTATCAGTTACAATTTGGACAGTTCTCAAAGTTTTTCTTCTAAATTTATATTAATGTAACATTACAGTGCAGTTGATCTCATCCATGTTCACTAAGAATCTAAAAATGTGAAGATAGAAACATGGAAAAAGGCTGATGCACGGTTGTATAGATACATACTTTCAAGGATTTAGAGAACTAGTATATTGTAAATTGGTTAGGTTGAACGATCAGAAAACAATCCAGGAGTGTCCAGATGGTATGCGCACAAGCAATAATGGAAAATATCAAAATCTAATTTTTTGATTTTTTTCTAGGTTTTAGTAAATGGCATTTTCGGAGGTCTTCGGAGCATTTTCAGCCTTTGAAACTTTGGACAGTCCTTTATGAGTGTTGCCATAGGAAAACTCATAATGGACTGAAACTAGAGCTCTTGGAGATCTTTCCAACAGTGAAAACGGTTCGCAGTTTCAAGCCCTTAGCGAAAAGTTATGGCTTTTCAAAGTTGGGCTAAATTTGCATATAGTATTTTGTCAATTTTTGATAATTTTGGTTTTTATTTTGTAATAAATATTTCCAGACTATTCATTTTCAATTCCAAGGGGATTTTTGTGACCCTAGGGATCTCATAAACATTGTATAAACTCACTTTCGAAGGGAATGGAATGATTTTTTGGCTTGCATATTTCCTTGTCAAATTTGTTGTTCTTGTAATAGGTTTGTCAATACCGCAGGTTATACACCAGGCATTGTACTCGAAAACCATAATTCGGATCAGTGAAATCAGAGCTTGTTTTCTTCTGTATATCCCATCACACGGGGTCAGCTTCCCAAAGGTTTGGGTGGAAAACAAGGGATCCTTCCAATTACCTACCTTTGAGATGCACACGATTGCAGATGGCAAGACCATAGATTGATGGAATCGAAGAACCATTCAAACATTGATGGAAGAAGCATTAAACAAGCAACGTGAGGAAATGACGGAGCAATTTTCTCAGATGCTTGAAAATCGAGGTTCGTGAATAAATACCACAAATTTCACATTTGGCAGTGTTAATAATTATAACTTCGACCAGGTAAAATATTGATTATGATATATATATAATAATAATAAATATACAGATAATAATAATAATAATAATAGATATTATTATTATTATATGTTTTGATATCATTATTATTAATTATTACTATTATATTTATATTGATATATATTATCATTATTATTAATTATTACTATGATATATATATTAATATATATTATAGTAGTTAAGATCGAATAAATATAATTGTTGATGTCGATTCATTAAAGGAATCAAACATATACTGTCGGTTTATGTTTATCGATTTATATGCACCGTCGACTATAGTTATTGACTAACCAATTATATACTATCGGTTTGCATGTTATAAGGTCGACATATTTAAACCGTCGTTTTGTTAAGCGTGAATTGAACTGTTATGAATAGTCACGCCTATGATAAACGTGACTCCTTGAGGAGTCACGTCTATCATAGACGTGACTATTCCCTTTCACCGCACAAGATACATATGTCACTGCAGTTCAAACTAACTATGCAAAACACAGAAATTGATAAGTGAAGTTACATTGATTAGTCACTGCAAAACATAAAAAATATATTTGTTGTTCATATTCGACAAAGGTATAAAATCAAAGTCTATTTCAATTTATTTATTTACTGACAGATTAGATTTGATATAGGTTCAATTTGCATTTACATGGTATCAAAGCCACGTTAGGAAGGATCCTAGCAGCAATTGAACTTGAGAAATTTATATTTAAATCTAAAGAACATTACATTCCTCTATGGCAACTATAATACGATTCAAAGATAGGCTAGAAGGAGGAAACAACTTCTCATCATGGAAGTTGAGGATTATGATGATATTAAAAGAAAATAAAGTTGAGTCATTTGTGAAAGAAAATAAAGCAGAACCGGAGAATGATCCCGAGAAAACGGCATGGATTGAAGGAAATGAAAAAGCCATAAAAATCATAGTTGATGGAGTTAGAGATCATATCGTGCAAATTTTGACGAAACATGAGACTACATATCATATGTTTAAATCACTTGAAAGCACATACGAAATAAATCATTCCAGCAGGACTTTGGCCCTAAAGAGAGAAATTAATCATATAGGTATGAACAAAGGAGAATCTATCAATGCATACTTTATGAGAATATCTACACTAAGGGACCAGCTATCAACACTTGGATACCAAAATGAAAGCAAGGAGCAAACACTTATTGCCCTAGATGGTCTACCAAATTCCTGGGAGACATTTGTTCAAGGCATTAGTGCAAGGTCTAAATTTCCAAAAATTGACCGGATAAGATCAAATTGTCTTCAAGAGGAATCAAGACAAACAAAGAAAGGATTCAATCAAAAAAATGTAGATGAGGATCTTCATGTCTTGAATGCAAATTCTCACAAGAAAGGAAAGAAGAAATACTTCAAGAAGAGGAAAGGCTATCCTTAGAAGGGTTCATCCAAGAAAGATGTTTCTCACATCCAATGTTTCAGATGCGACCAGTATGGGCACTATGCAGTCAGATGTCCTAACAGAACCAAGCAACAAGCGTCATATGCCAAAGTAAGAAAGTCCAAAAAGGAACATGAATCCGAGAAATATGTATTCTACTTTGCACTTTCAAATCAAGTATCAAATAAATCCAACACCTGGGTTATAGATAGTGGTTCATCAAGACACATCACGGGGTTGAGGGAACTCCTAGACTCCATCGTAGAAGAAACTGATGAGGAAGTGACAATTGGAGATGACTCTGCACATCCAGTCAAGGGTGTTGGAACTTGCACCATCAAATTAAAGTCTGGCATCTCCATTCAACTCACTGGAGTATTGTTTGTCCCGGGCATCAAAAGGAACGTAGTCTCCATATTTGCACTTGAAGATAATGGATATAGGGTGACCTTCATGGATAGTAAAGCGTTGGCATGGCCAAAGAACTCTACTATTAAGAAAGCTCAGACCATAGGTCATAGACAAGGTTATTTGTATGAGTTATGTACTGAACCAAATCTAGCCCTAATTCATGAAATTGCAAACTAATGAAATATAGCATAGAAGATTAGGACACCTCAATTTTCATGCCCTATCTTCCATGGAAAGACTAGTCACAGGTTTATCCAAATTCAAACAATACCATTCAGGGGCATGCTAGGGGTGTGCCTTAGGGAAGAACACTAAGGGGTCTTTTCAAAATAGTTTTAGCAAAACAAATGATGTATTAGAATTAGTCCACTCAGATTTATGTGGACCCATGTTTGTACCTTCCTTAGGTGGGTTTCTATACTATGTAATCTTTGTTGATGGCTTCTCTAGAAAGACCTCGATCTATTTCCTGAAATGTAAAGAATCACAGGAGATCCTTAGAAGATTTAAGGAATTCAAATCCCTTACTGAAAAATCTTCTAGAAGAAAAATTAAAACCTTAAGGACAGATAATGGGAGGGAATATACATCAGACATTTTTAAAGAATTTTGTAAAAATGTTGGGATTAAGAGGGAGTTCATTGTACCCTACAACCCTCAACAAAACGGAGTTGTTGAAAGGAAAAATAGAACCATTGTAGAAGTTGCTAGGGCTATGTTACTTGATCAGAACATAAAGACTTTACTTTGGGCAGAAGCCTCTAGTACTGTTGTCTACATACAGAACAGATGCCCTCACTCCCATATTGATGACAAAACTCCTGAAGAAGCTTTCACTGGTATAAAACCAGACATTAGTCACTTAAGGATATTTGGTTGTCCTGTTTACATTCATGTGCCCAAAGAGAAAAGAACTAAGCTAGAACCTTCTAGGAGAAAAGGTACTTTTGTAGGCTATAGTGAAACCTCAATAGCTTATAGAATATATGTGCCTGATCAAAGACAGATTGAACTAAGCAGAGATGTGACTTTTGAGGAAGGCATAGCATTTAAAAGAGCCAGAAATTCTATTGAGCCAGAAATTCAAACTTCCACCATAGACATAGAAGAGGATCCTGCTCCTGAGATTCAGAGGGAGTATCCTGAGGAAGATATAAATGAAGAACAAATCACATCATTGGAAAATCCTAAGAAGAGACCACTCTGGGCTACTAAAACAATGGAAGAAGCAAGAATTTATGCCACTCCATCAGGGACTTTCTGAGAAAGTATAAGACCTAAGAGATTCTCTAGTTATGTAGCTTTGATGAGTGAATTCATCAAATCAGAACCTTCTAATGTTATAGAAGCTCTCCAGCACCAAGTGTGGAAGGATGCCATGACAGAGGAGTATCAATCCATCTTGAAGAATGATGTGTGGGAGATAGTTCCTAGGACAAAAGAGAAATTTGTTGTTTCTTCCAAATGACTATTTAAAATCAAACATGCTGCAGATGGCAGTATCGAAAAACACAAAGCAAGATTTGTAGCCAGAGGATTTTCACAGAAAGAAGGAATTGACTATGAAGAAACCTTCGCTCCAGTTGCTCGATATACCTCAGTCAGAGCAGTTCTAGCCATTGCAGCAGCCAAAGGATGGAAAGACCATCAAATGGACGTAAAAACTGCTTTCTTAAATGGAACCATTGAAGAAGAGGTCTACTTAGAGCAACCTGAAGGATTTGAGATTCACAATGCAGAATCCCATGTCCATAAATTAAAGAAAGTCCTATATGGACTTAAACAGACTCCCAGAGCCTGGTATGAAAGAATTGATAGTTACCTCATGAGATTAGGCTTCTCAAAGAATGATGCAGATCCAAATCTCTACTTCAAACAAAGCAAAGGTGATATGTTAATATTGATATTATATGTTGACGATCTCTTGATTACAGGAGATCACCTTATTGATCAATGTAAGAAAGATCTAGCCTCAAAATTTGATATGAAGGAATTAGATCTATTACACTACTTCCTTAGACTAGAAGTATGGAAGGAATCAGATACCATTGTTCTAAACCAAGGGAAGTACACCATTGATATATTGAAGAGATTTGGTATGATGAACTGTAGACCTATGTCATGCTCCGTGGAAACAAATCTTCATAAATTAAAGGAAGCAGCAGCAGATTCTCAGTCGGCAGATCCCACTATCTACAGGCAGATGATTGTATCTTTGATGTATTTGGTCAATACCAAACCCGATATCTGCTATGTTGTAAATGCCTTAAGTCAATTTATTTGTGAGCCCAAGGAGATACATCTTGTGGTTGTGAAGCATATAATGAGATATCTTCAAGGTACTCTTAATTATGGCCTAAGATATGGAAAGGTTGTCTTAGATCTTCATGGATTCACAGATTCAGATTGGGCTGGAAGCGTGACTAACCGGAAGAGCACCTCCGAATGTTACTTCAATTTAGGATCGGCTATGATATTGTGGATCAGCAGAAAACAGTCCTTAGTAGCTCAAAGTTCTACAGAAGCCGAATATATTGCAGCTTCTATGGCCACTAGAGAATCAGTATGGCTCAGAAAACTGCTTGTGGGATTATTCGGTAAACCTCTTAAACCAACTATCATCCACTGTGACAATCAAGGTTGCATTAAGCTTTCAGTGAATCTAGTATTTCATGATAGATCAAAGCATATTGAGATTCCTTATCACTATGTGAGAGACATGGTAGAAAGGAATGTGATTCAGTTGGAGTATATCAGTACAGGAGATCAAACAACAGATATTCTTACCAAACCTCTCCTCAAAGTGAAAGTTGAACACTTCAGGAAGAATCTTGGTATGATTGAAATGTAAATTTTCAAATTGATTTGTACTAATATATTAAAGATGTTTAGTGTGTAAACTTCTTTTGTCATATGTGTGACTCTATGACTTTATGGACCTACCCATCCTGTGTATATTTCTGAAACGTGATGACTTTTTGGATAATCAACACTTGTATTTAACATTATAAGGTGACGATCTTGTAATGTTCAGTAGACTGATATCATGTGACTTGATATCAGTATGATTTGCCATGATTAGATTTGATATAGGTTCAATTTGCATTTACAAGCGGACACACCCCATTCAAAGTGCAGGTGAATTTTGACATTCCAACATATCAAGGGAAAATTGATGCAGATGTTGTTGATGACCGGTTATCCAAGCTAGAAAGATATTTTTTCATTAACAGTTTCTCAGATGCAAAGAAAAACACTTTTGCCCTCCTCAAAGTTGAGACTCATGTGAAATTAGCATGGGAAGCTAAACTAACAGCCCGAGACCCAAGATGGCCAAGAATTTGAGATTTTTGATAGAACGGGGAGACTTCATGGAACACATAAAAGAGTACATCCCTGAGGATACCTACAAATAGAAATATATGTAGTGGCAATTGCTTTGGCCGAAGGACCAATCAATTCAGAAGTATACCCACATCTCTCTCAGCAAAACATGGCATCAAAGACTCAGAGAAACATCGAGTTTTGAAATATCAGAGTGGACTTCATAGGTATATCCAAACCAAAATGGACTTCCTGAATATAGAGAATTTATCCAGTGCTTTCAAGTATGCTTCAAAGATTGAGGATAAATTCAAGCAAAAAGGAAGGAGGGATAATTTCACGAACAACAAATGGAAAGGTGAAAGTAGTAAACCTGCAGGGAAACAAGCAGCCAAAGATTCATTTTCCTATTCACCAACCAAGAAGACATGGGGCGTGAAGAAAACACAATAAGATATAGGTATGTGGTGCGAAGTCCATAGAAGTCCCTCTCATAATACTAAAGATTGCAGAACTATAAAAAATTTAATGATGGAGACACATGAAGAAGATGTTGAACCTGAGACAGCAGATTCTTGCAAACAAAAAGGCAATGAACAGGTCATTGAGGCTGACCCATATGCCATAGTAGCCACTGCAAAAATATTTCCCCATGAAGATGAGGAAAGATTGTTCCATTCACAGATGCAGGTCGGAGGAAAGGCCTTGCACTTTATTGTTGATAGTGGTAGCCCAAAGAACTTAATATCTCTTGGGACCATGAAAAGGTTGAATTTGAAAACAACACACCCACAACCCTACTCTACGGGATGGGTAAGTCAAGGGCGAGATATTCAAGTGAACATGCAATGTTGTCTTCCATATTCCATCAAGCCCTTCAAAGATGAGGTAATTTGTGATGCAGCTCCTCTTGATGTTTGTGATGTTTTGTTGGGGCAACCACACTTGTATCAACGTCATGGTGTATGAGTCTAGGTCACGCAGTGTGACAATCAAATTGGGTGAACAGAAGTATCGGATACCAAAGGTAAGACCTGCACACTCTGCATCTTTGATTAGTGCAAAACAATGTAGAAGACTAATTGCCCAAATTGGAACATTTGTATTATTGATGATTTGCCCTAGGAAGAAAAAAACAAAATGTAATTCCCGTGCCACTATGAACACCACAACAAAGAAGCAAAGATCAATGGATCAGATTTTAACAAAATATCAGAATGTATTTGAGTTACCAACTGGGGTACCCTCACACTGCCAAGTTAGATATTCTATTGATTTGATACTAGGAATTCCATTGCCTAATGAACAAGCGTACAATAGGTCTATTGGCTGCCGTTGCACCAAAAGATCGACCTGTTAATGCCCGATACAACCACTTGACTTATACAAGCACAGGAGGCGGTTAAGCCATGTCACAAACCACCACTGCGCTGCACAAGGAGACCAAGGGCACACACCTTGCAACAATCCCCCCAACGCAAGCATGGGGTTCGAACCCATGATCTCGGCTCTAATACCAATTGTTGGTTGTCGTTGCACCAAAAGATCGACTTGTTAATGCCCGATACAACCACTTGACTTATACAAGCACGGGAGGCGGTTAAGCCATGTCACGAACCACTGCTTCACTGCACAGCACAAGGAGACCAAGGGTGCACATCTTGCAACAAGGTCAACACTAGAAAATGATGAAATCAAAAGGAAAATACAAGAATTGATTCAGAAATGACCTATCCGTCCAAGTGCATCACCTTGTGGCAGCCCAATTGTTCTTGCAAAGAAAAAGGATGGAACGTGGAGAATTTGTATTGACTATCAGGCATTGAATAAAATCACTATGAAAAATAGATATCCTATTCCTCAAATAGATGATCTTTTGGACCAGGTTAGAGGGGCTAAATTCTTCACCAAAGTTGATTTAAAATCTGGGTACTATCAAGTACCAATTGATCCTGCAGATGTGTGGAAGATCGCTTTTAAATCTGAGGGATTGTTTGAATGGTTGGTGATGCCTTTTGGCATAACAAATGCTCCAGCCACCTTAATGAGGTTGATGAATGATGTACTTAGGCCATTCACTGATGCTTTTGTAGTGGTCCACCTAGATGACATACTCATCTTCAACAAAACTAGGGAGGAGCATGTGCAACATGCGGAACAAGTGCTTTCAACCTTGCAAGCCTGTGGACTCTATGCAAACAAAGAAAAGTGCTCTTTTTCTATGGAGAGTATTAAATATTTGGGATATGTCATTGATAGTGAGGGTGTTCATGTTGATCCTGAAAAAATACAAGTGATTAAAGATTGGCCTTCTCCTAGAAATCTCACAGAGTTGGCAAATTTTTATCGCAGATTTGTGTTTGGATTTTCATGTTTGTCTTTGCCTTTAAATCAGTCACTGCAAGGAAAAGTGCAACCAGAAATTCAAATGGATAGGTGTTCAACAACAAGCATCCAGTTTTATCTCTTCCCGATTTACAAGAATCATTTGAAATACAAATCGATGCATCAGACCATGCCCTAGGAGCAATCCTTATGCAACATGGCCATCCGGTTGCATACCATAGTGAGACTTTTTCCTGATGCAGTGCATAGATATCCCACCTATGACAAGGAGCTATTGTTCAAGCTTGTAAGCAATGGAAGCGTTATATTTTGGGCAAGGAAACTATCATCCACATAGATCACAAGCCTCTTCAATTTTTGCAAACACAAGGAAAGTTGCAGAATGATAGCAACCAAAGATGGTCAGCCTATCTTCAACAATTTCATCTTAATATTTCCCTTACGAAATGGAGCACTAATAAAGTAGCAAATTGTTTGAGAAGGCCTCCAATTGCAACTATAAGTATGGCGTTAGAATCATGTGGTCACCAAACAGAAACTTGTGCTCATTTGTATGGTCATGATAACAAATTTGCTAATGTTTATAATCAGCTTGTGGAGGGTAAACATGTGAATGATTTCTATTTGCAAGATGTAATGCTTTGCCACCTTGGCCAAATTTGTGTGCCTAATGCAGAATGCAAGAAGTTGATATGGGAAGCTCACTACAGCAAGGTAGCAGGTCATTTTGGAATAGGTAAGACTACTGCTATACTTCAAAGATATTTTTATCGGCCAAAAATGAAAAATGATGTAATTTCATACATTCAAGCTTGTACAACATGTGATATTGCAAAGCATGCAAATCGTAAGTTACGTTTGTATTTACCACTTCCTATTCCAAAAAAGCCTTGGCACTTAGTTTCTATGGCTTTTATGTCTGGTCTTCCTACCACCAGACGAGGGCATGATTGTGTGTATGTTGTGGTAGGTAGATTTTCCAAAAAGGCAATAATGGTGGTTTGTAAAAAGACTTTTGCAAAGGGCATTGCAAAGCTCTTCTTTGAGCATGTTTGGGTTCATTTTGGTCTTCCAAACAGCATTATTTCAGATAGGAATAGTAGATTTCTCAGCGAGTTTTTGTCTTCACCATGGGCAAAGATAGACACAAGAATAACAAAGTCTATTACATTCCATCCTCAAACAAATGGCCAAAAACAGGTAGTAAATAGAATGATCATCCAAATTCTACGAATGTATCATTCAAAACATCCCTGCACATGGAATGAAAGTCTTCCATATGTTCAACATAGCTACAACAAAGCAATTCACAATTCAACAGGCCACAACCCATTTAAAGTTTGTCTTGATTATCAGCCATTAGCACCCATGAATGTTGTCATACCAACCATTCAGCCTAATTTGGTACCATGTGTGGATAAGGAGGAAGATATGGCAATGAGGTTTATTGACAGAATTCATCATTTGCAGCAACAGGTTCATGAAATCTTGGAACACACCAATAAGAAATATAAGGAGAGGCATGATGAGCATTGGACCCTTCATAATATCAAGTTGGGGAAGGTGTGGTTGCACATTCAGAAGGAGAGATTGCAGGGTCCCAACAAGAAGCTCCATCCTCTTCGTTATGGTCCATATAAGATCATCAAGCAAGTTGGTGAAAATGCATTTGAGCTCATCTTGCCTCCATTTCTGGGTATTCATCCAATCTTCAATGTAGAACTATTGAAGCCTTATTTTCCTCCATGATTAGATGTTACAAATGTTGTTGAGGAAATTAGTAATACAGAATTGAATCCGGAAGCTGCTGCTCCACTACAAAGTGATCGGGTTATGGAGGCTAGTGTGAAGAACTTGAAAACATGGAACATTCATCTGTACCGAGTGGTTCAAGCCGGTCAGTTTGCTCATCAAGGTAAGTGGCTTACTCGAGAACAAATTCAGCTTCGTTTTCCTCGCCTGCTACAAAGTGTCGATGCACTGGGGTCCATTGCCTCTGAAGGGGGGAGGAATGATCAAAAAACAATCCAGGAGTGTCTAGATGGTATGGGCACAAGCAATAATGGAAAATATCGAAAATCTAATTTTTCGATATTTTTGGAGGTCTTCGGAGCATTTTCAGCCTTCGAAACTTTGGATGGTCCCTTGTGGGTATTGTCGTAGGCAGACTCATAAGAGATTGACACTAGAGCTCTTGGAGATCTTTCCAATGGTGAAAACGGTTCGCGGTTTCGAGCCCTGAGCGAAAAGTTATGGCTTTTCAAAGTTGGACTAAATTTGTAAATAGTATTTTCAATTTTGTCATTTTTTGATAGATTTTGGTTTTTATTTTGTAATAAATATTTCCAAACTGTTCATTTTCAATTCCAAGGGGATTCAGGCGACCCTTGGGATCTCATAAACATTGTATAAACTGATTTTCGAAGGGAATGGAATGATTTTTTGGCTTGCATATTTCCTTATTGAATTTGTTGTTCTTTTAACAAGTTTGTCAATACCGCGGGTTATACACCAGGTATTGTACTCAGAAACCATAATTCGGATCATTGAAGCAATTGCAGTTTCAAATAATCTGAAGCAATTCTCAAGCTATTTCTACTGTGGTATTTACAAATATTACCTTTTCAAAGTATAATACTGACTTATGAGCCCAAATACCCATATCTTGCTACCCTGCTGCATGGATCATTTCCCATTCATTAAATGCTCACTTCTTATTTAGCTACCATGTGTCACCAATTCCGAGTAGGATGAGGCCAATGCCTTAGCTTGGATTATTGAAAGGAGAAGAAAGCTCAAAAAGAATTAGAGGCATGAAAGCAAGGAACCAAAATTTTACTTTTCTGTCATTCTTTGGGAAATCATGTGATTCTAAGAGTGGTTTCTACTAATGGAATGGGTTCACATTGCATGCTAGGATATAAAAAGTAAAAAGTAAAGGAAACTTTTCAGGATCCTGCATGATAAGCAGGGTCTATTTCTCATCACTTGTGTAGAGAATTTATTTGTGTAGCTGTTTATTGCTTCCTGTTTTCGCAATAATAACTTCTCGAGTCTGGCTATGCTCATCAATTGAATAGTCAGAAGAGGCATGCTTTGAACCTTCAAATCTTAACAAGCTTTATGTAGGTCTTCTGATGGAATTCTTCCTCTTCACAATAGCTTATTCTCAATAAAGCCACAAAAGCATTCGGAAAAATAATCTTTGCTCTCAGTAGTAATGAACTTGATGTGGCTGAATATCTTTATAGGGCTTTGGACTGGCTCGGTTTCAAATTTTCCTCAAAAGTGTCTGCCTGTGAAATCTTTTATATGCATTCTGTTTAACTAATGTTGTTCCAAAATGACTACTAATCCTTGTTGTGCTTACTACATAATATGCATCACCATCTTCATCTGATGTGCTGCTTTTGAAGTAGCCTGGTATAGATTTAATGCAGATGGAGATACCAAGATGTCCCTATGAAGATGCCACAAAGGTAATTTTCAACTTAAGACTTCATTAGGCTGCTGTCACCAGTGCCTGGCCTAGCACAAACTCCTAAAAATATTTTCGACTCTAGAGATACTCCAACAAATTGCTATTGCTGACTTTTGATTTTCTCTAGCAGGAAACATGTTACATTGATGAAGATTGACCTGAGGAGGATCGATATGATTGGAATTTAATGGGATTCAAAAAGGGACACAAATTTTTGGTATGATCCAGAATAAACTGCTAAAAATTTAAAGGAAACTCATAAGTGCCCAAAAAGGTAAAAATAACTCTCTTTAGTTGGATTGTAACAAGTAACAACAATAAAACAGTAAATGGATAAAAGAATCATATCTTTTTAGGATAAACAGTTTTATCCTTTAAGGAGAAATTGCTAATTTCTTTAAAGGAATAAAACCAGGGTTACCCAGGGACGTGTCCCCAGCCAAAATCCCCAAGTTTCCGGAACGGGGACGTCCCCAGGACTTGGGGATGGCTTGGCAACGTCCCCACGCCGTCCCCAAATTTCAAGAAAAAACTGGGAACATCCCCAGGACTTGGGGACGGCTACCCAAAAATCTGGGATGGCTGGGGAAGCCGTAGACATCCCCCGCGCGTCCCGGGGACTTCCAACCGTCCCCAATCAAAAAAAAAAAAAAAAAACTTAAAAAGCCAAAAAGGCTTCCATAGGTGGGGTTGTTTTGTGGGCCCCACCACCACACTTGCCCTAAAAGGCCAAAATCGTGGCTCTATATGGGCACATAAGCAATTTTTTTATTTCAATGTGTTTTAGCAGCAGTCTGATTTTTTTGTTTTGTAGAAGCAAATGACTCTGATATTGATGCCATGTTGGCAGCAGAAGAATAGGAGCAGCAGTGTGCTTCATTTTTATTTTCTATATTTTGATTTTTATGTTGAACTGTGAACATGATGATGAAACTTGAAGGCAGCACCTAAGCCTTTGGGCATTTTTAGTTTTACTTTTCTTAGTTTCAATGTTAAACTTATATTTTTATTAGCATATGCATCTTGACAATCTGATAATGAATTGAAATGGCATTGAAATGTTACTATTTACTTTGAGTATTTACTAAATGGCATTGAAATGTTGTATGTTAAGGTTATATGATGTTTAAATGGCATGCATTGTCCATATTTTCATATGAATGTAATGTATACTTACAAATTTCCTTATATATTTGAAAATTTCCCTATATTTACATAGCTGTCCCCTTTGCCGTCCCCTGCCGTCCCCAAAATCGGCAAAAAAAATTGTCGTCCCTGTCCCGCCATCCCCTGTTGCCCCCGTCCCGGAAACTCGGGGTAACCTTGAATAAAACAGGTTTTTTCTATTATTCGGTGGTTGTTATCTTGAAGATATTATGTATACTTTTTTGCCTTGAAGGTAGAGTAAGAGTTGAAAATTATAAGTTGCAAGTGCAGTTGATAAGAGTTAAGAATTATGGATTGCAAGAGCAATTGATAAGGTTGTGAATTGTGAATTGTGAATTGTAAATTGCAAGAGTATGTGTATTGCAAAATGCAAAAGCAATTGTGATAACAGCAGCTGTTGAAGATTGTAATTCTTTTCTCTGAGCAATAAGAGTACCGATATCTTTCCCCATGGATGTTTCCTTGATGTTTTGTCAAGGTTTTACCAAGTAAATCAGTGTCATATGTGATATACTGTTATTTCATTTTATCTTTGTGTTGTTTCTTTGCAACTAATTTGTGCTGCAATATTTTATTATTTGGGTTTATGCTTTTGCTTCCACGGCAAGTGATATCAAAGCAATTATTTTTGCAATGATTGTGTTAGGATTTGGTGTTGATTATGCAGCATCAAATGGCAAAGGTTTCAAATGCAAGGTTCAAGGTGGAGAAATGTAATGGAAAGAATAGCTTTGGGTTGTCGAAGCTCAAGATGCATGATTTGTTAGTGCAACAAATATTGCACAAGCCATTGGTAGGACAGTTAAAGAAACCTATAGATAAGTCTGATGAAAACTGGGAAGATTTGGATATGAAAATTCTTAGCACAATTCAATTGTGTTTGGCAGATGATCTTTTCAATATTGTTAGAGAGGAAACAACAACAGTGAGAAGGTATTCACGTTGGATGGGTATTGACATCCTGGTTACGTGGAGATGTATCGTCCTAAAAAGTAAGCACTTGATTTTGTTGATGTTAGTTTTGTACCACTACATAACATATAGGACCAAACGCTTGATACAGGATATCAAACACTTAACCCTCTCTTGAAAAGCATATACTCACGAAGAACGTGAGGAAACACTCCAAGGTTCCTTACCTGTGGATCCTAACTCAGTTACAATGATGTGATTTGCTGGTAATCACGTCGGCGGGCTTACGTTGTTTCTTCAAAGATACTGACTTCTAACTATGATGATGATGGATTCTAGCTTTTCAATATATATTCCCTTTGTTTCTCCTCTTGAATTTATATCACTCCAATCTATTCCTCTTGAATTTATATCACTCCAATATATTCCTCTCAATACTAGTCTACTCACTGCTTTAACTACTACTCCTAAAGATGAAGAAGCTATCAAGTGGACGGGGATCGAACCAAATGGAAGCTTACCAGCGGTGCTACTCCCCTAGGTGCAAAGATTCGAAGGAAACGAGACTAGATTATCACACAAGGCTTCCTAACCAGCCGCTAGGATGCTAGTGACCTAGTTTAATGATCCCTATCAAACACTTGCTAACAACACCATGCAATTAACC
>MU226363.1:2449759-2465594 GCA_018584345.1 Thuja plicata | reverse complement strand
GCTTTAAAGCTCTAAGTACCAGATTTCAACCATGTCAAGTCTGATTTCATGCATCTCAAGATGGCTACAGTTCAGTATTGCAAGCAATGTTTCAAGTTTTCATGCTAGATGTTATTGCCAATTCATGACCGGATTTGATTATGATCAAGTTCAGATTTTAGGTACTGCAAGTTCAGATTGTACCACCTAGATCGGAATCCGAAGACACCATGAATATGGTGTCCATGGTGGTGGCGGAATCCGCCACCACCATGAACATCATGTTCATGACTCAAGGATCAGACAAAATCAGAACTTAATTAAATTTGCTACTTCCTTTTCCAGATTCCAGTGACTTGATAATTGCACATTCAGTTCATACTTTCATTGCCAAGTTGTAAGTCCAGATTTCATACATTGTAAGTTCAGATTTTATGCAATATCACTCTTACCTTGCTGTTACCCACGGGCCAGACTCAAACACCTGCAAAAAAAAGACTAGAGGGGGTCCCCAAATTGGGGCGAGTTGTGAAGACTTCACAACAGATTTGTGCTCAATTTAGAATCATTTTGGGCCCACTTTAGTATGGTTCCTTTGATTGGGCTTCATATTGTACTTAAATGTACACTTTATTAACATATGGGTCCTTGTTTCTTCTCTAATCCTCCCAAATTTGTGCAAAATCGAGGTAGGATCTTATTTCTAAGCATCCTCCCCTATTTTCATCCAATTGCAAAATTCCCCCTTCCTTTTATGATCTTGGAATTTGCTCCTGATATCGGAATCAACCGACCCTCCAGATCCCACAAACATTATAGGTCATGCCCTCCAATCACAAGCAAGCAACTTTCTGGAGGGGTCGAAGCTCGATTTTACCCCTGCATTTTTGATCCAAGATTGGGCCCTAGGTCCTATCTGGCACATTCATCAGGGTTTCGGATCCATGGTCGGCCTGTGTAATTCTATTTCCGGATGCACTATAAAAGGATCTCCCTCTTCCTTCATTTTAGAGACACATCATCATTATGAGTGTGCAGCCATTATTGTCAAGCAACCATTGAGCAAGCAATCAAGCAAAGTATTGAGCATTCAAGTGCAATTTCAAGTGGCAATCTAGCATTCAAGTCTTCAAGTATTCAAGGTGTCTTCCATAGATCAAGCTTCTTTCCCCATTGAGGCCAAGCAAAGGAGTTTCTTGGAAGGACATTTGCATCATTTCTTCATTCCTCAATCATTCATTGGCGATTTACAAAACATCTTCATTAAATTTTGTCTTGCGTGATTTCCTTTTGTTTTTTGTGCGGAGTCAAAGCTATTGCATCAACATTCTTGATCACATTCAAAGAGGTAAGAGTATCTACATTGCATGATACACTTCATTTCAGATCTAATCTCTGTTACATGTCAGCATTCCTTACTTCATTTCAATTCAAGGTTAATTCCTAAATTGGGGCTTGACCAAGGCAAGCCCCCCTTCCACAAACAATTTTCCGTTTTTTTGTGTGCAAGAACAGGTTTCGAGATTTGCGGAATTGGATTCGTGCATTTTTGGGGTTATCTCAGAGATCGGAATCAGAAAATACACAATCACAAACAAAGGGGTGTAGTCAAATCTCGACTTGTGCCTGAAAATTTCAACTTGTTCCTGGAAGCCTCGAATTTTCACGGTTGGAAGTTGCAGGTGCTAGGGTCACAAATCCAAAACGGTTTTAGTCTGCGACATCTCTTTTACTGGAAATTGCAGTTTCAAGGCATATAACCTCCTAATTCATTTCAAGGTGCACAAATCCTTCTCCAATCTTGCATTTTCTTTCAGATCTATCATTGCATCAGTCATTTTCAGTCATTTTCCAGATCAATAGTCAAGCCCATAATCAATATCCTTCAAAAGGAGTACCAAATTCCCCTTTTGTTTGAGCTATGCATTAGCACCCTTCATCCATTTGGTTGTGCTAATCAAACTTGAACTTAAGGGTTGGATTTGTATTCCTAATGTATACCATAGGATCTTGGTGAGTGATCTCTACTCTTAGCATTGCTCACCATTTTCTATTATACAGGAGAAACACTGGCTATTTGGATTATAGGATGGAGTGCTTATGTTGGATTCATTATTTAGCCCATGGTTATATGAAAGCGCTTGAAGATAAGCCTGGTTGCAAGTGAGTTGCAGAGTTGGTTATTCTATGACCTTAATGCTCCTAGACAACTTGATAGGTTTTACAATTTTCCTGTTTCTAAAAGTTGTGTTCCTTGGTTTGGAGAATGGTTTGGTGTTGTGCCACGGTATACTCTTGATCGCGCATTAGAGTTTTGGCATAACAAGTGCTCTTGAGAGCATGATATGTTCATTGGGAGCATATGATCTTCATTTGGGGAGATGTTGAGTACATTGGTCATTTGCTTGGGAGCTTTATGAGAGAGCAATATTGCATCAAAAGCTTAGCACGGATTGATTGGTTAGAGGTGCTCATGGATACTTGGAGACTTAAGTGAGGCTTGGATTTCTCTTGTGATTAGAGACGTGTGTTGAGATTTCAGCAAGAAGTTTGAAGAGCCTACACCTTGGTTGGTCATGAGGAGGTATTAGGTAAATTGTTGTCAAGGTGGAGATTGTTGGATTGTGACAACAATAAAATTATAAAACAATAAAACAATAAAAGAAATCATATCTTTTTAGAATAAACAGTTTTAGCCTTTAAGGAGAAATTGCTTTTTCTTTAAAGGAATAATACAGGTTTTTTCTACAAGACAACAGCCTACAGCACAACGGTAAAGTTGTGAGACTCTAATCTGGGAGGTCTTGGGTTCGAGTCTACTTAATTGTAAAAAATAATAATAATTAAATCAACAAATAATAATAATAATTAAATCTTGGCTTCGGCCCATTACTCATCAAAAAAAAAAATACAGGTTTTTTCTATGTTTAGTGGTGGTTGTTATCTTGAAAATATTATATATACTTTGTTGCCTTAAGGCAAAGTAAGAGTTCAAATTTGTAGATTGCAAGAGCAATTGTAAATTGTAGATTGCAAGAGCAGTTGAAAAGAGTTGAGAATTGTAGGTTGCAAGAGCACTCGTAAATTGTAGATTGCAAGAGCAATTGATAAGGTTGTGAATTGTGAATTGTGAATTGTAAATTGCAAGAGTATGTGCATTGCAAATGGCAAGTGCATTTGTGATAGCAGCAGCTGTTGAAGATTATAATTGTTTTCTCTGAGCAATAAGAGTACCGATACCTTGCCCCGTGGAAGTTTCCTTGATGTTTTGTCAAGGTTTTAGCAAGTAAATTATTGTCTTATGTGATATTTTGTTATTGTATTTTCTTCTCTGTGTTGTTTCTTTGCAACTCATTTGTGCTACAATACTTTATTATCTAGGCTTCCGCTTCCACAACATCTTTACCTTCACTTAAACACAGTTATTGTCATATGCTTCCTTGGGTTTGAACTTGTACAACATAGGCTACAAGCTAGCTAGCTGAACAGGTTGATCAACAATTTGTACAGTTTGACAACAAAGCTAGAATTTGATAACAAAATTAGATTTTTGATTAAAGAAATTCTTTCCAAAGTCAGAAGTTGGCTTTGGCGTTAATCATTCTCCCTCTTTGGCAGAGTAGAATTCCAGCAGTTTCTCTATACCTGTAGGCCTCCTCTAACTTGTGGTTGTTAATTTTGAAACATGTGTAATTAAAAGATATGTATCATAGATTTAAAAGCCATTTATCATATAGGCATATCCCTCATCAATAATCTTCTTCAGAACATATTAGGACATTTTAAAAATGGGCAATTTAAGCAATTTGTTTGAGTAAACAAAGCTGGACAAAACAGAAAATCTATTGATCAAGATTCACTGTCAAAGAGCAGATCTAAAGAGGAGTTTACAAATTGTATAAAATTTGGGTACCCTGTTTTTAGGGTGTGCTATTCCTGGGTCCTATAGGCTACTTCAGCCGTATGAACATTATTAAATGCTTTCTTTCTTTCAATCATTCATTTCATACAGATGACAATTGCAAGAAAATGGTAGTCTGAGTTATTATAAGCACTAAAAGTACTTGTAGTGAATTGATAGTGTTAACATACTCCATCTCAGAGAATTTTTTCACCTCATTCAAAAATCCAAAATGACTGAATATTTCTATCCGACTGGGTCTGCAGAATTCAAATTCCTTTACAAATTCTACAGATGCCCATATGATGTGTCCTTTACAAACCACATCCATAGTTGCACCAATCCTATGTAACAGAGACCCTAATTTGGGTTTAACAAGGAAGAAAAGAAAACTGTTCATAAAAATCAACAAGGGTGCACTGAGCTCACTCTGTAGAGTTAGAATATCTATTGACTAACAGAATTCAACTAAAATCTGAATCATACCTTTGTTTGTGTTGCTCTCGTCACTGTTGGAAGATGACTCCTTTCTGTTGGAAGAGCGAACTATGAAATTGTGTCTGCGAGGCTTGACAGTGAAATCAATGGAGAACAGAGGGCATAAGGAGAACCGCCTGACTACCGGTAAAGGCTGAAGTAGATCCATTCTTACATACATCGCCTGAAAATACCTGAACACAACATTCCTAATCATATGTTGCCATTCTCACTAAACCCCTCGCGAAATTCCAGCCACAAATTTCTCACAGACCATGCCACGTTGGCAAGCGCATGCTTCCACGTGGACAGAGTACAGCCGACATGGAATGTTGCGTGAATGAGGAACTTTGGCATCTTTTTTGTGGAGAAAAATAATAGCCGATACTAAACAATATATCTGAGGTATGGACGGAGCAGATTTATTCCAAACAGTTTTGGATGAATCGACACCATTTATACACCGTTAGGCCAATTCGCAAAAAAAAATGCCTGACTAATTAATCTTTAACCCGTTAACTTCGTCAACACTGGTCCAAGGTTCAAATCTCCCGCGTTAAAAATATTACACGCGACTGAGGAGTTCGTGAGTTGTGGGGGAGTCCATATTACAAAGGGGAAGCGAGTGCTTCTTGCTAGCAAACATTTTAACTTTTTCTAGGGGAGGGGAGCCATTATATGTGCATTCTAATTTGGGATTCTCAAAAAATTTTGGTAGATATTTTAAGTGATTGTTAATTTTTTTTATAGTAGTTTATTTGTCAAGTTTTCTATTTATTTAAAAATAAAATTCTAAGTCAAATATGATGCCACATTAGCCTGTCTTTTTGTGGAAATGTTCAAAATGGTCTCAAAAATGTACGGTGTCTAAAATTTATTAGATTAAATTATATCATGTTTGGAATTTTGAATCTCGTATCATAGTTGTTCTAAGAATGAGTGTACTTTAGAGGGCATTGGAATTGAAATACACTTCTTAGTAGAATTTCAAAGTTTTCATCATCAAATGACAAGTGGTTTAGTGGTGGGAAATTTAACTAGTCATAATTAGGTTTGAGTTTGAATATTAACTTATTCAGTATTATCCTTAATATGTTTATGGATTGGAGAAAAATAAAGCATAAACATAAAGAGCAAGCTCCTTATACTTTATTTTTTTCACCACCTCAAGATAAGCTAGATGAAGAAAAGTTGCACTCAATGGTCTCTTTTATTTGATCTCCAAGATGGAATGAATTGAATGGAATAAGTATGGTTGGTTCTCTAAAATATCGATGTAACATTAGTATAAAGACAAATAATGCAAATGCCCTCTAGGAGGTCCAATTTATAGGTTTTTAGGTAGGGATTGAATTGTTAGGATTGATTTAAGGGATTAAAGGCCTATATTGATTAGAGGATTGGGTTGATAAAGAGATGACAAATGTTGTCTCATGAGAGGAGGATTTGTGTGGTCCATCAATTGATGTGGAAAGAATGACCAAGATTTTCTTATTTCAATTTGACAGACAAAATTGTACTTTTTCTCACATATGTGTAAAAAGATTTTAAAGGAAGAGAGTGAATGCATGGTGAAGGAGAAAATTGGCACATGTTTATGAGAAGATTCATAAGGAAGAGAGATGGGACAAATGATATCTCACAAATGGGATAATGGGATTCAAAATGTGATTTCTCACGTGTTCAAGAGATCACACAGGAGAGTGTGAATAGTTGATATTTTTTCTAGGATAGAATGGAGGGTCAATGTTGTTAGGGATAGGTGTTGTACACCTTTCATAACATTGATTAATTTAATTATGTAAAATAAATGTTTTTTGTGATGTATCCTTAAATGATGTGTTTAGCCACATTAAACATTTATTTAGATCCATTTATAAAGTTGTATGTAACTATTTTATGTGTAAGTTGCACTTGGGAAAAATATTTACATTTTTAAAATTTTAGTAACAAAAAGTAAATGTGAGGTCAATAGTTTTGTGCACTCAAGGCTTTGAGTCACCTGGTTTTACCTTACCACTTGGCTATATTTGTGTGAGCTCTAGTCTATAAAAGCAAGCAAATGTTTAGTGGTTGAGGTTGGAGCTAGTTGGGGTTTTTAATTTGTTCTCATTGTATTGAGCTTTTTTAAGGAGTGCATGTGTGAAGTGTGACATGGGATTGTGCATACATGTTTGCCAAATGGATGATGCATTGGAAGATCTTGATGTTTTAGAAGTACTCATAGTGACTTTGTAACTGTACTCTAATGTTTCTATTTTCGACTAATACATTGAGTGTGGATTTTTTGGAGGCTAGAATGTTTTCTCTATAAGGGTCTCCTAAGGTATATCTTGTGTTATATTATGGTATGTCTTTTATCTTTACATATAGTTATTCTATAAACTTGCATGCATATTTGTCTCTCATGGGGCTATGTAGGAAATTGATTGGTCATATCGTGTTATTTTTATAACATTTAGTATTAAAGTCATGATTGTGGTTGTGGGGTTTTGTGCATATTTGTATTTTGGTATAACCCTTGGATGATTGGATAAAATGGAAAATTGCATAAAATTTGACTTATTTTGTCCACTTTAAAAAAATGTATTTTTTCCCTAACCTTGGTTATATGGGTCCATGTGACCATACATGTTGACTACAAAGGCAAAATTTGTAAAAATATGTAGAAATAAAAAATTTTAAAATATTATTAAGGGAAATATGGGGTCCACGAACCTCACACCCCTAAATAAAAAAAATGATAGAGTTGGTGTTGACGTATGTATGTGTAAGGTGGGAAATAGGGTTCACTAGGATGCACAAACAAACTAGGAAGCTCAAACCTATCTCCTCTTACATTGGAAGGAAGATGATCCACTAAACCTCAAGAGGGTTGAAGTGCTAGGTGGATGCAATGATCCTTCACTATTCTAAGGGATGTTATGGAATCGTGGATGGAAGAATGCAAGACCAGGAAACAAATGGAGGAAATTGAGGATTCTATATGTACAGGGAGATTGAGAATAGACAAAAAGATTTTGGAAAGGATCTAGAACCAACAAACTGCAACTAACCTATGATTTAAATCTAAGGCTAAAATGATGGGAAAAGGGTACCCTACTCGACTTGTTTCGAGGAACAAGGCACTTGGCTCAATTGGTTCTTAGAAATTTATGACAAAATAACTTACAAACTATGGCTCTTCACTTGATCTCTCTGTAACATTTTCTACACATCTGCCACCTGTACCTACACATAGAAAAGGAGGAAAATGTTGTGTAGAAAGGGGTGTTGGTTCTATTGATTAATTCTAATTACACTTTACTTAAGCTTACTTAGGATAATGCATTACATAGTAGTTTGAATTGTACAGGTACAATCAACTTTTCTAAGGGTCATGAATGTTTAAGTTGTTCAATGGATATGCATCTAGAAGAGAAGTTTGAAAAAGGGAAGTCTTGGAGAGCATCATTTGTCTTGATTTGGTTCATAGTGATGTAGCAGGCCCCTTTCAAGTTCCATCATTTGGCAAGGCTCGCTATGCCCTCACCTTCATTGATGAATTTTCACGCTACACACAGGTCTACTTTCTTGGTCATGAGAGTGAACTATTTGACAAGTTTATCACCTTCAAGGTTCATAATGAGAAGAAATCAAGGAAATCCATCAAGATTCTATGAACAGATAATGGAAGGGAATATGTGAACTCAAGAATTATGGAATTTTGTACACTTGAGGGTATTGATCTTCAGAATATAGATGTATTCACTCCATCTATTCAGTTTCCCTTATAAGAGTATAGTGTCCATGTTAGGAGACCTAGCCCTGTTAGGAGATGAATATTACATTTAGCACAAATCCATGTTAAAGGATAGAAACCCTGTTAGGGGTATTATAAGGAGCACACTTCTCTTACAAAACAAAAATATCTTTTACAATGATTTATCAGAAGTGAACTGAACAAGCATCTTCTATGCTTAGGTAGTCCTAGTTATAGCTTGCAACATCCTCTAACTGATTTTGACATCACAATGCATCTATATCTCTTACACAACTTCAAATTAAAACATCTTCACTTATATACTCGACCCCATGACTTTTCCACTCGGCTTCACAAATACATCACAAAACGTGTCCAACACTTAATCAAATAGAAAATACATAGTCGATGATCATATATCAACAAAAGCAAGGTAGGACCTAAACAAAATCCAAAGCAGCACTTCTGGACTACACATTATACTCCCTTAAACATCATGACCACTTATTTGCCCTATTTTATTGTTGCACTGTCTTCGCATAGCTTCAACAAGTTGTAACTCTCTCTAGTCAACTCCAAAATACAAGTGACCTTAAGTGAAGGTCAACTATATTCCATAGTGCATTCCTCTAAACTTGCATGACTTAGTTCATTACGTACTGTTCTCGCTAAGCAAAATTGTACAACTATACACTGTCAATTGCTTCCTGGACTTATTCATGTTTCTAAACAAAATCTCCAAAACTAAAATGTACACCAAGTGACCATGCCAATAAATAGTGTTGTCATAAATGATAAAATTTATGCTATACTCATCAGGCCACTTTCCAGCAATCTCCCCCTTTGGCATTGATGGCAACACTTAGTGAAAAATGACTAAGTGTCAAATGCCAAACTACTAGCTCTTCCTTTTTCACACTACACTTATTACTCCCCCTTTGACATCAATGGAAAATGTATACTTAAATAATATATCTATATACATATCAAAATTGTATAGATGCTCACCAAAACTCATACCATATGAAGAATATCTTGAAAATATGTTTCCAAGATCTTTGAATATGCTTTTCATGTCTTCTCCAAAGTCTGACCTACATGAATAAGACCATTCAAATAAAATGATGATATCTTTGTATCCTTTAGTACCATAGGCAGAGTTTCATCAAGGGACTCATTCGTTGTCTCCATGTCCTCTAGGTGTTTCTCCCGAATTGATATTTTAGGAGTAAGCATACTCCTCAACATAGAAAATCTCCCCAACACTCTTGACTTCTAAGTTTCAAGCACACTGATTTTGTCCACTAACTTAGACACTTCCTTGTCCATCTCATAAATAGATTGTGAGGATGACTCATAATTCTTCACCAAATCATCCAATGTCTTCTCATCATTATGGATTATATCCACTACATTGTGTACATGCCTAGTGGGGTTTATGCAGTAGCTATACATCTTCCTTCCATGCTGATGAAAGATCTAATACCAAAGATAGTGGTATCTAATATATGGATATCCCACTTCAATGACTAGCATATCTCTTCTAACTTATTTTTCATGTATTCTCTCTTAAATTTCATATATGTGGCCTTCTCCAAAGAAGTAAAGTGAACATCAAAGTCATCAGGACTTTGTTTAGATTGTCCACTGTATCATTACTTTGAAAGGTGAAAGGTAAGGGTAGAATGTTGTTTATTCTATCTACACCCCTGTCCAATACCTTTGTCTTTTTATTTTTCCTCTGTTCTGATCTCTCCTTAGCCTTAGCAAATGCTATAAATGATAAATCCATAAATTTGTCTTCATCCATGGTGTCAACATCAATGTTCATAGGTTTATCATCACTTTCCAACAATAGAGTTGAGGAAACATGAATGGATACATTATTTTCTTGTTTAGCTTCTTCCTCAGTCTCATCTTCCTTCTTTACCTCAAGCAATATCTATTGAAGTTCGTCCTTAGTGTTTAGATCTTTTTATTCAGTAGCTCCTTTCATTTCTTCTCCAGTCAATATGCCAAGATCTGATATATTTATTGTGCTTTGTTCATTTCCACCATCGGCTTCAATAACTGTATCAATATTCCCTTGAAAAGGGTCATCAATATCCTGCTAAGTGTCTTAATACACAAGCATACTAGCACCAAAGAAGTCTGGTTTGTTAACTGTACTGAAGAAGTGATTACTATCATCTTCATCCTTAGATGAGTCAATGTGTATTTCTACAGATTTAGAAGATTCTCCTTTTAGAATAGTTTTGGGCTTAGTAGCCTTGGGATTAGGAGGTGAAATATTTTTTGTTTCAGTTTCCATTAATACCTTATCAATATCCTTGTGAGTTTCTTCTATTACTTCATGATAATTTCTCCCCATAATCTCTACCATTCTTGATTTTACTCTCAGCAAGGGCTTAATGGATTTCATTATTCTCTCATGCTCATCAAATGAAACAACAAGTAGTGTATTTTCTATGCCTTTTATCTTGTTTGATCATCTTCTTTAAGTGCTAACTACTTACTTACTTCTAATTTATCATATAAGTCCTTAGTAGTAATACATTTCATTTCAAGTAGACTCTTTTTAAACATTAGCATGTGATTAATGACAATGTCCTCAATCAAAATTTTGTCATTATCATTGTACCTCTCACAGTATTTAGGTAATTGATTCAACTTTCCTTTATTGACTATCCTCTTTGCCAACATCCTTAGATCTAGTTTCCAAAGTTGTCTCTCGGCTGGTTTATTTTCCATTTTCTCCAAGTTGTTTCATTCTCTTCAATCTTCTTTTCTTCTTTCTTCTCTTCTTCTTTATTCTCTTCTTCTTTCTTCTCTACACCAGTCCTCTACCTTTTAGGTGGTGAGTTTTGTTTAGAGGACCTTGTCCTTCTCACATGAAACTCTTCTTCCTTCATTGTCTCAGTCATGCTTTTTCTCTTTGATGTCCTCTTAGGTGGTGTAGGGGTGGTATTAGGTACATCAACCACATTAGGAGGTAAAACGGTAACCTTTAGAACTTCAGGAGGTGGAAGGGTTGCAGGAGCAGTGCTCGCCAAATCAAATGGTCCTTCTACCATCTTCTTCCTAACCTCTTTCATCTCATCTCTGCTTATACCTATCTTCTCTACTGTATTGTCAGCCACTTTCTCAATCTTCATTTTTCTTGTTGTCCTAGTTTGTTCATCTCTGATTTTGGCAGACTTTTCTTCGTAAGTGCCCCATCTTTCTTCTGAAGAATCAATCCCAAAAGATAGAACATGTTCTACTTGCATGGTAAGAACCTCTGCAATGACCTCATAACCCATAGGGTAACTCCATTTCTACCTTGGTTCAACTGCCTCGAAGAATAAACAATCAATTTCAACCATGAAACATATTGCATCTTTTTATTTCTCAACTATTGCCTTGGGGATTCTTACTCTTTCCTTCATTTGTCTTTAAATAATTTTGAATATTGTGAAGAGTTCACCATCAACCCATGTACTATTTTGCCTTCAATAACTATTAGTTACTTGAATACCTGTGGGTTCACTGTCTTTCCATGCCCTAGGGTGCATTCCTGGAAACTTATGAACTATGTGAATATAGATATGTATCAGTAGAGATCCAAACCTAAAGGCTTTTGATTTGTCTCACTTGATATTCTTAACATTCTCTAGGAATTATTGTCTAAGTATTTCACACAAGTTGTATTTCATGTTTTCCTTCTCCATTTTATAATCCATCATGATAATACCCACGAAAACTAAATTAGGTTGGTTGTTGTAATGAAGTTTGTACACCAAAATCATAGAAATCAATCTCACATCTTGCTAAAATATGTCGACAATAGTCACTTCCCTCTTGTCCCATTTAGAATGTGTTAGGGTTTCAACTTATTTCTTTGTATTCTTCTCTGCAACAAGGATAATGTCAATATTATCTACCCCATTCACATCATGAATCAACTTGCTGGAGATCTTGACAGGTTTCTCACCTATCCATAGAAAATGGTCATGGACTCTACTGAGAAAAATCATAATCCATTCTTCCTCATCCAACTCATAGATTTTTTTTCATTTGCATGATGCTCAGGTTTTGTGAATGAGCGAACCCATCCTTCCAAGATCTATCGTTATTAATCATATCTTTCATTTCATTATAGATTTCAAAGTCCCCCAATGAATCATACTTGCAGTGTATGTTGTTGGAAATAATAGGTACTAAGAGGGGGGGGGTGAATCAGTGCTAATAAAACTTTCAGACTTCTACCAATACCTTTGAATAACAACAAAATAAACTTCCAAACTATATAGCATAAAATTGTAGGTGTAAAGTAAAAGTATAGTGAATTAAATAACAACACATGCACACTCATAAAACTTAGGTTTCTATCATGGAAACCTTTTGTTAGAGGGAAAAACCACGATGGAGGTGACACCCACAATCTTCCCACTTTAGTAGAAAAGAGTACTCTGTTAGAAGCTTACAATATGTCACTTTCTGGGTTGTTAGGAATAAGGTGTCTCAACCTTGGATAATTCCTATTCTTACTATTTTTTTTGTAAAATGTATTTCTTGCAAATAATGTAATTAAGTGTGAGTGTACATGTCTAGATGGCATGTTGATGTGTCACTCCACTTGATGTGTCGGCATCTTGAATTGTGTGTAAGGAGATCATGGCTAAAACGGTTATGACGGATTCCTATGACACGTAAGAGCTATTTATAGAAGATTCAATGACGGGTGAAGACATGCAATGACATGTGGCAACTGATAAAGTTGAGTACTGTACACTCTTCCACAATCGTAAAACCCTAATACGGCTATCTTTGGAAGTTACCCTAAAAAGGAAAGTGCATGATATAAGCGTTTTTAGGGTTGCAAACATATATAGAAAAAGAGTGTATTGTTGGTATGATCTGGACCTACAAGATTTGTCTTTGTGTGTCAATTGTCTCCTGAAAGAACTTGCATTGCAAGTGTGTTGTAACCATTGTGTTGAAGATAATACATTGTGCAGGTTTTGGAGTGCTGGGGTTTTTTACCGAAAGGTTTTCCCCAGGGTAAATCATTGTGTCATTCTCTATTTTTTGTATGCATGGTATATGGCTGCAATATCTTTGTTAAAGTAGTTAACGGATCTGAAATTGTAAGGATTTAAAAGAATTTGCACAATACTTTCCTTTAGAGATTAGTGTAGGAAGCTATTTTCGCACCTGAGTTTCCTCACATGGGTGACTCACCCTATTCAGAGTGACTAATACCTTGTTATAAGTATCTAAAGTCCTATTACGTACTACCTTGTTAAAGGATTTAATCCCACTATTACAGTGTTTACCCTATTAAGGGATTTATAAGAAAAAATCTTATTAGAGGCTACCCTGTTAAGGGATTTTAGATTGTTGAAACTATTAGGAATACAATAAGTGAATTAACGTGTGAAATTCACTTCAAAATGCTAATCAGATCCTTTGATGCTTTGTTATATCTTTGAACTTTGTTTCTACAATCCTCTATGTAATCTGCTCTTAAATCGATGTCGAAGATCTAACATATCACAACAACTTCATCAACTTTTTTTTCCTTCTCTTGTACATATGTTAACACTAGTTGTCCTCTTATAGCCTTTTACCTTTGATTGCAAACCTAGTTAGGGTTTCAGTTTCTCTCCAAAATTTCTTTTTCAGTTACAACCAACTCATAGAAACATTACAATCTCATCTCGTCGTCCATAACAAACTTCAATTTGTCTTCTTCAATGTGAAATAGTTCTTCAATATTATTGGTCTAAAATATGCCTTAAATTCATAATCATATTTGTACACAACTACCAAGAAATTGACTTATTCAACTCTTGAAAAAATGTACTACATTTTTCATTTTATCCAGATTCACTGAATCTTGCACCATCATAGCCACTTTTGATAATCAGTCAAAACTATTCTTTAACCTTTAACTTTAACCAGTTCACTGAACTGACCGGTTGGTAGTATCTTCACTAATGTCCTTTACCGATGTGACTTAAGTAGCGTGGTCACAAATCTTAGTTCACCTGTAGTCTCTAAACCTTCCAATTTACTAATAGTATACTTGACTTCTTCAACCAATTTGACCTTCACTTGTTCTCTTGTTCACTTGTTCTACTTAACTTGTAGTTACCGGTTGAGTAAACTGTCTAATGATTGGTATAACTTCATGTACTCACAAAAAAATTTACTTTCCTATGTACTAGATTTCTAGAAATGACAACCATACCTTTATGTGATCATCATCAATGTCAGATCTCATCATTCTGTTATCATCAATCTGCCCCTTTGTCATTGATGGAAAAAACTTATATACTCTATATAAAATATACTCACCCTTTTGATCTACTTGTCGACTTATGATTTTCTATGCTTTCTTTTCCATTCTTGGATTTTTGATTTGTAGAGTAATTCTTTCATATGCCTCCTCAAAATTACCATACCTCTTTCCTTCTTTGTTAACCATTAGATTTAATAAAGCTCCAATGTTTAGGGTTAACAAGTATTCATCTCTCTCATATCCCATCTCAAGGATCCATGAAATTCTGGGATCTACCACTTGTATCTTACAAGTGTCAGTATCAACTAGAAAATAAATTGTGTCTCTGTACTTCTCCACAATGTATGGAGGTATCCTATGATGACATGTAAGTGATTCAATGTTTGAAAATGTTAAGTTGAAGATAATGCAAAGCATTAAATCAGTTAATGGTTTGTATTGTCATTGATGTCAACTTGATATCATCTGTACGGTCATGTACATAATGCCAAAGACTTCAGAGAATCAATAGAACAAAGATTATGCTTTCAGCAATGCATAAAATTCAAGTATTCACTAAGTGATAGACAACATTGACGGAGTGCACATCATCGGTAAAGGCAAAGAAGAAAAGTCACAGTGATACCCGACAAGCAAAAGACAGTGTTGCCCAATGAAGCAAAACCACAGGATGCCCGATGAGCTGAAAATAGAGTTGCCCAACTAGTAAAAATCTAATGATGCCCGATGGACGGAGATCCCAAAGCTAACTAGAGTCATGCTGATGGAAATGTCAGTTTTCACCAACAATTAACTGAAGAATTGATTGATGGAACAGAGAGTTCAGAAAATGACAAAATATCTAGCTGGCAAGACCTAAAAGATAGACTTAACTGGTTTTTTCTTTATTTTATTTGACCAGAGTTAAGTAATTGATTTGAAGAAGATTTGTACAGTTGGCAAGAAGATAACTACAAGATAAATAAGGAGTTATGCTTTAAATCAAATTGGCTAGGTTGTTTTTAATGCCGAGAATCAAGAATCAAGAATCAAGAAACAGTGAATATCATGTCTATATAAGAGACAAGCTTAATTCATTTTCATAGCATCACATTCACGGAAAGGGGATTAAGGGGAGTGAATGAAAAGAGGTGCTAAAGAGAAAATGAAGAAGAAGAACTTCATACAGTCCTAATCAATCAAGCTAAAGGAGAGCTAAAAAATTATACAGACACCGACGAACAGTGAAGCACAACATCACAGAGCAGAAAGTGTGGAGCACAAAGAATTGAATTGATACATTGATTAGAGAGGTAATGTACTTAAATAGATCTGAAAATCTGTAATTCAAAGTTGCATTAGAAATAGGTCATAGTGTTTCAGTTTAACCATTGAAGCATCAAGTCTCTTAACAGAGCAGGACTTAATAGTCTTCTATATATTGAGGTACATCCCAAGGAGTGCCAAAAAG
>MU226363.1:2422076-2434154 GCA_018584345.1 Thuja plicata | reverse complement strand
GAAGATCTTAGAACCAGTAATTATTTATTGTGATAACACCAGTGCAATAAACATTTCCAAGAATCTAGTCATGCATTCCAAGACTAAACACATTTCCATCAAGTATCATTATTTGAGAGAACAAGTTTAAGAAAAGGAGGTGATACTTGAGTATGTGCAATAAAAAGAACAACTTGCTGATATCTTCACCAAGCCACTGCCCAAGGATATATTTGAGTACTTGAGAAAGAGACTAGGGGTCAAACCCTTGTCTGCCAGTTAGTAATATGACTGAAGACTGCATCAGCCTACATATTATCAAAATATCAATCAAGTTGATGCAAGCAAAGAGACGAACTTCAAAAGATACATCTATATACAGACATGTATATATTAGAACCGAGCACCATAACATATTGTTATATTGCTGATGGATAAGGGAAATTTAAGGAATATATTATGGATAGGAGAAAAATGATTTCTTGACATGAATGTCAGATATTTGTAAAATATTTGTTTGACATTGCTGTCAAAGGGAGAGAGATTATCCATATTATCACATTCTTCTGAAAAAGGGAGAAATATTATCCATTATCAGATTACTCCAACAGGGAGAGATTATATCCTAAGGGAGAGAAAATTGTATGAAAGATGATTATACAAAGGGAGAGTTGCTAACAAGAGAAAAAGAAATCAAAAGAGAGAAATTGACACAAGAAGAGGACTCAACACATCAGAAAACAAAGAGCTGCAAAGAATCAAATCTAAGCTTAAACATATCTTACCGGAGATCAGACATTTATCAGTTATCAAAAAAAAGATTGGTAGTTTGATGAATCTCAAACTGTTGTATTTCATATTGTATTAGAAATAGTATAGTGTGATAATATAGTATGTTTCCATCAATGCCAAAGGGAGAGATTGATGACATGTAATTGATTGAATGTTTGATAATGTTAAGTTGAAGATAATGCAAAGCATTAAATCAGCTAATGGTTTGTATTGTCATTGAGGTCAAATTAATATCATCTGTACGGTCATGTATATAATGCCAAAGACTTCAGAGACTCAATAGAACAAAGATTATGCTTTCAATAATGCATAAAAAAAAAGTATTCACTAAGTGACAAACAACACCAACAGAGTGCACACCATCGGTAAAGGAAAAGAAGAAAAGTCACAATGATACCCAACGAGCAGAAGATAGTGTGCCCGATGAAGCAAAACCACAGGATGCCCGACAAGCTGAAAATAGAGTTGCCTGACAAGTAAAAATCTAATGATGCCCGACGAATGGAGATCCCAAAGCTAACTAGAGTCATGCCGACAGAACTGTTAGTTGTCACCGACAACTAATAGAAGAATTGACTGACAGAACATAGAGTTCAGAAAATGACAAAATATCTAGCTGGAAAGACCTAAAAGATAGACTTAAATTGTTGTTTTCTTTGTTTTATTCGGCCAGTGTTAAGTAATTGATTTAAAGAAGATTTGTATAGTTGGCAAGAAGATAACTATGAGATAAATTAGGAGTTATGCTTTAAATCAAATTGGCTAGATTGTTTTTCACGCCAAGAATCAAGAATCAAGAATCAAGAAACAATGAATATCATGTCTATATAAGAGACAAGCTTAATTCATTTTCGTAACATCACATTCACGGAAAAGGGGATTAAGGGGAGTGAATGAGAAGAGGATGCTGAAGAGAAACTGATGAAGAAGAACTTCATACAGTCATGATAAATCAAGCTGAAGGAGGGTTAAAGAATTCTGCAGACACCAACAAATAGTGAAGCACAACATCATAGAGAAGAAAGTGTGGAGCACAAAGAATTGAATTGATACATTGATCAGAGAGGTAATGTACTTAAATTGATATAAAAATCTGCAATTCAAAGTTGCATTAGAAATAGGTCATAGTGTTTCAGTTTAACTATTGAAGCATCAAGTCTCTTAACAGAGCAGGACTTAACAGTCTTCTATATATTGAGGTACATCCCAAGGAGTGCCAAAAAGGTTGATTCATGAAAGTAGCATTGGATTTTCCCGATACCTATTGACAGTCTAAGAAGGAGGCTGATTCAAGGATGGTAGCAATAGATGCCCGATACTAAGTGACAACCTCTATGTATAAAATCCTCTAACAAGGTCGCACTTAATAGTGTATTTGTAACCTTTAACAGGGTTGGCTCCTAATAGGGCTCACTTCAGAAGAGTGAAAATTTGGGGTACCGGTCCTAGTGGTTTTTCCCTTAATAGGGTTTCCACATTAAAAATTCATGTGTTATGTGTGCATGATTCATTTATTTATTATTTTGTATCTGACATAGTTAACACTGGATTGATCAATATACTCTTCTTATTTACTGAGTTTCGGTAAATAGTTATACTGCTTATCGGTAACCAAGGAGAATAAGGACAGACAAAGAAAACCAATAGACAGTTATTCATTACAAGCATTTCATGGCATGCATCTTGTAGGGACTTAATAATCTAAGGTTTATTTGATTGGTGGTTAATGTTTGAAGGATAAATTTTTGAGGCCACTGATTCACCTCTCATTTATTACTAACATCCTATGCCTCTTATGCATTCTATCTTAGAATTATTTGAAATACCCCCCACATTAAATTCTTTAGGTCATCACCTAATTCACTTATATATTCATTTATCTTCTATAAGGTTGGTCTATCTATTTTCCAAGTTACCGTTCCTTTGCTAGGAAAATAGTTTTGCACATAGAAAAACATACATACCAAAAGTGTTGCAAACTTCAGTGATTGCTTCTTGTCTATTTGAATATCCTTTAATTTCATCGTCGTTGCACATAGCTAAATACTCCTTTTGTATCTGTTCATTGTCTAATTCAAAAATATTGCAATGAATGAAAGTTCTTACATCTTCAATCAATAGAACTCAAGGTGGAATTAGGGACAGGGTACCGGTTTTGTCAACTTCTACTATCTTCAATGGATGTAGCTTATGTTGCCTCCCTAGATATCTTAATCAACACAAGTGTAGAAACCCTTGATGCCATAGTAAACCAATAGATTTCTTCTTAGTAACTCTAAAACTCCAAATTCTTTCTCAAATGATTACCACTCTGCTTAATATGTTAGTTAGGGCTTTTGAATTCACAGTTCGAATCTCTGTAATTGATTAGCTTAGATAATTATCAAAACCAATCTCAATATGAAATCACTCTTTACTCTTGCAAATTCTCTTCAAAATTCAAGGTGCATAATGAATAGGTTTACCTCTAATATATTTTCCCAAAAATGTTAACCAACGACTAGTTATTACATTAAATGCAATTCACCGATCTCACTTCACCGATTATAAATTCCACCGGTTAATACAAAAAGTGGCATTAACACATAAATTTTGCAAATGATAAAATCAGTGATACATAACTCATATTTATGAAATTCACCAAAAATAACCTTAATTCATCTCATTATGCAAATAGATATTACTTCTCATCATTATAATGGACAAGTTACATATAACAATGAAATTTAGTCCCTAAGAAAAACTTACTTGCTTAGTTTGAGGATGAATCCCCTGAGCCAGAGGATGTAGGGTTACCTATTGATGCGTTGGTATCTTCTTTACTTTCTTCTTTCTTCACCCAAACCTTTTTCATCTCATTCCTTACTTCTTCAATATTAACAGTCTTTTTGCCTTTCTCATCTTCATTGCTTGGTGACAAGTTCCTATATCTACAGTCTCTTGCAAGATGTCCAATCATATGACATTAATAGAAACATACCATACACATTGTACTTCATGGTCCAACATTTCCTCTAGGGTTTCTCAATCGACAATTCATAGCAACATGTCCATAATTTCCACAAATAGTGCATGAAACATTCATGTTACGTTCTCTTCTTAGAACATTCTTCAGTTTGATAGGTGTTGTTGATCTGCAATTTTTTTCCTTATGTCCAAACTTGTTTCATGAATAAAAATAGCCATTGAAATCCATTTCAGATAATCTTTTACTGGTTCTTGATCTACACTCATAAGATTGGTGACCATACTTATTGCAACTGTAACAATAACCATTACAATGAGTGGTTCTTGGAACATTCACCGGTTGGCTTCTACATACATTAGCAGTGTGTCCAAACTTTCCACAATTGTAATAAGTGGGTTTAGTAAGTTTCTTAAGAACCTTGTGGACTTGTGTATACCTTAGGAATCTTAGATTCTTTCTCAACACCTGACTTGGATGATTCCCCTTTCTCAAATTTTCTATCACATGTAAATCCTAGGCCACAATTATCTCTAGGTCGCCTTTGGTTCTTTAGTTGCTCATCAATCTTCTGCATGATTTTTTCATATTTCTTAAGTTTTTCATTTGTCTCTCTCTCAATATTCATTCCTTCTCCTTTCTCAGTGATTCATTTTCAACACACAATTGTAAGTTCTCATCACCGGTGTCACTCAATTGTTCACTTAGTGCATGGTTCTCATGTATCAATCTTTGAAGTATAATGTCTTTCTCTCTGATAAGTTCTTCAACATTCTTCTTTGTAGTTTCATCAATTCTCTTTGCATCTTCAGTGGTCCTCATGCCTTCAAGTACTTCACACATCCTTATAGCTTGACTTTCTTGTTCTCTTTTCATCTTGGATGCTTCATCAGTCATGATCTTGTTCTTTTACATCAAATCTTTTATAGTTTCCTAAGCTTTATATGAGTTAACACTACCTTCAGATAATTCATCAATGTTGTCTAGACTGTATCTCATTTGTTCATATAATTCTTTCCTTTTTTCCATAGAAGCCTTAAGCTTGTTCTCCAATTCTTCAATCATCTCATTAGCTGCAGCCAGCTGTCTTTCATACCAATTGTTGGAAATAATAGGTACTGAGAGGGGGGTGAATCAGTGCTAATAAAACTTTCAGACTTCTACCAATACCTTTGAATAACAACAAAAGAAACTTCCAAACTATATAGCATAAAATTGTAGGTGTAAAGTAAATGTAAAGTGAATGAAATGAAAACACATGCACACTCATAACACTTATATTTTTATCATAGAAACCATTGGTTAGAGGGAAAAACCACGATGGGGCTGACACCCATAATCTTCTCATTGCAGTAGAAAAGAGTGCTCTGTTAGAATATTACTATATGTCACTTTCTAGGTGACACCCTATTAGGAGTGACTGATACCTTGTTTGAAATTTCTAAAGTCCTATTACAGACTAGCTTGTTAAAGGATTTAATCCCACTATTATAGTGTTCACCCTATTAAGGGATTTACAAGAAAAAGACTTATTAGAGACTACCCTATTAAGGGATTTTAGATTGTTGAAACTACAAGGAATACAAAAAATGAATTGACCTATGAAATGCACTTAAAAATTCTTATCAGATCCTTTGATGCTCTGTTCTATCTTTGAACTCTGTTATGAATCCTCTTTGTAATCTTCTCTGCAATCACTGTCCAAGAATAACTTTTTTTCCTGCTCTTGTAGATATGTTAACAACAACTATCCTCTTAAATAGCCTTTTACCTTTGATCACAAAAATAATTAGGGTTTTGGTTTCTCTCAAAAATTGCTTTGTTAGTTACAACCAACTTATAGAAAAATTACAATCTCATTGCATCATCCATAACAAACTTTAAGTTGTCTTCTCCAATGTGAAATAATTCTTCAATATTATTGGTAAAAAATATGCCTTAAATTCATAATCAGATCTGTACACAACTACCAATAAATTGACTTATTCAAGTCTTGAAACAGTGTACTATGTTTTTCATTATGTCTAGATTCACTGAATCTTGCACCATCATAAACTATTCTTTAACCTTTAACTTTTACCTGTTCACTGAACTGGCCGGTTGGTAGTATCTTCACTAATGTCCTTTACCAATGTGACTTAAGTAGCATGGTCACAAATCTTAATTCACCTATAGTCTATGAACCTTCCATTGTATTGATAGTATACTTGACTTCTTCAATCAATTTGACATTCACCTTTTCACTTGTTCACATGTATGTTTTTCACCTGTTCTACTTAACTTGTAGTTACCGGTTGAGTAAACTATCTACCGATTGGTATAACTTCATGTACTCACACAAAAATTTACTTTCCTATGTACTAGATTTACAGCAATGAAAACCATACCTTTATGTGATCATCATCAATGTCAGATCTCATCATTCTGATATCATCATGTATGCCCTGATTTCCTCCACATGAACATGCCTTTAGGGTCATCTTCTGTGGACTTGTAAGGGTGTTTCTTAAACTTGTACCTTGACCTCTCACTAACATCAAATATAGTAATCAAAGCTCGCAAAAGATCAAAATACATTTTTATCGATGAATTAGGGTATGCACACTCAACAATCAGAGAAAAACTCTAGCTTCTTTGCTTGTTACTCTGTTCTCCTTTAGTTCTGCTCGAATGACGATTAGAAATATTTAAGTAAATGAACTTATACTTTATCATGCATAGATTAACACATTTCCCAATGAACTTGTAATTCTTTAAATGATCTAGTCATCCAGCTTTCTAGTAATCATCCAATATAATATACATGACTATGCAATCTCAGATATATACTTTAAACCAATCATATTTATTGTCTATAAGCTCGCAATAGCTTATTTTTCACAATAGGGCCTGGATATATTTATGGTATATTTCACCAAAGCTCCCCCAAAGCCCACGCTTGGTCATTTAGGTTGATGTAGCAACATCAAACGAGAGTTCAGTACCATCTACTAAATCTCCCTAAACCTTAGACTCACTTTGTTCCTTTGCTTTCCATACTTTACCACTGTCCTTTACAAAATGATTGTAAAATTATTCCATGTATTCTGCCATACTTTTTCCAACATCACGAACATTTTTCTTTGTAACAATGGTTGGTGGTCTTCTGTTCCTTGCAGCTCCATTATACCTACAAAAATCTACTATATGTCCCTGATTGTTACATTTATAGTATGTAGGGGATGATCTATTTTGATTAACCCGCAACATGTAGTTCCTTGCGATGTGTCCAAAGTTGTTGCACTTGAAAAATGTAATCTTAGTTGTTGTTTTTTCTCTGATGTAATCTTTTTTTTTTTGTGTAGGATTGATCAGGTTTTCTACATTCTATCTTCTTGTACCCATATTTATAGAAATTGAAATAATAACTAGGAAAGGGCTTATAAGGAGTCTTACCTCTACAATCCTTCTTCATGTTACCAATTTTGTTTCATCCAAAGAATATTACTCTGAAACATTTGATATGTTCTCTAGGTTCCTTTTGTTGTATAGGACCTTCCTGTCGATTAGGTGTCTCAACTGATTTTCCTTCAGACTATGTTTCTTGAGATTTTGAGCATTCTTCTTTATCAAGGCCAACTCCTATCATGTCACCTTTAGGCTTTTGTCTTTATCTCTGTTCATCAATCTTGTCACTACTCACATGAAGTTTTTCAATGTGACTCTTTGCTTCAAAAAGTTCTCCCTTAATGATGTGATTATATTTCTCTAATTCTCGATACTTGATTTTGTAATCATCAAGTTCAAACTGCATTTTTCCCATTTGTACATTTGCATTCTTCAAGATCTCTTCAAGTTTTGTCTTTTCATCTTTCTCTTGTTGAATTTCTTTAGCCATTTGAATAGTGGCAACTCTACATTCATGTTTCAACACTTATTTGTCTTTTTCAAGCTCTTTAATAATGATCAAATGAATCATTATCAGATTCTTCATGTATATTTTCCATAAGATCTTTCCTTTGGTTCCTGGAAAGTTAAAGTTGTTCTTTAAACTTCTTTATGAAATCCTCAGCTCTTCTCAATTTAAATTTAAATTAAGAATTATCAACTTTTTCCTTATCAAGGTCTTCAAGTGCTGCCTCAAAATTTTCTTCCAAACTACTTGAATCCATCTGGATCTCCCTCAAGATGTTAGGCTTTCTCTCAAAGGGCCACAAGCTTTGATACCAATTGTTCTAGGATTAAGTAATAGTGAGAGGGGGGATGAATCAATATTACAACACTTTATTATCAGACTTACCAATTTCAAACTTAACCAAGCAATTAATGAAATAAAAAGAACATACACATAAAGTAAACAACTCATAACACAATGATTTGCTAATGAGGAAACCCTGGCCAAGGGAAAACCCTGGCGGGGATGATACCCACAAATAATACACTAAGAGTATAATGTCCCTATTAGGATACCTAGCCCTATTAGGAGTTGAATATTACATTTAGCACACATCCCTGTTAAAGGATAAAAACCTTGTTAGGGGTATTACAAGGAGCACACTGCTCTTACAAAACAAAAAAGTCTTTTACAATGATTTATCAGAAGTGAATTGAAAAATCATCTTCTATGCTTAAGTATTCCTAGTTATAGCTCGCAATATCCTCTGACTGTTTTTGACATCATAATGGATCTATATCTCTCACACACAACTTTGCATAAAAATATCTTCACTTATAAACTTGATCCCATGACTTTTCTAGTCGACTTCACAAATACATCACAAAACATGTTGAATACTTAATCAAATAGAAAATACATAGTCGGTGATCATACATCAAAAAAATTAGGGTAGGACACAAACCAAATCCAAAGTAACACTTCTGGATTTCACATTAAACTTCCTTAAACATCACGACCACTTATCTACCCTTTTTCACTGCTGCACTATCTTTGCATAACTTCAACAAGTTGTAACTCTCTCTAGTCAACTACAAAATACAAGTGACCTTAAGTGAAGGTCAAATATATTCTATAGTTCATTCCTCTAAGCTTGCATGACTTATTTAATTACATATTATGCTTGCTAAGGAAAAATGTACAACTATACAATGTCAACTGCTTCCTGGACTTAGTCATTTTTCCAAACAAAATCTCCAAAACTAAAATGTACACCCAGTGATCATGCCAATAAGTAGTGTTTCCATAAATGACAACCTTTATGCTATACTCATCAGACCACTTTCCAACAAATTTAATCTTTGAGTTTCATGATGGATCTAATGGAGGTCATTATTCAACAAGAACTATAGCTTGGAAAATCATGAGGGCTATGTTACAAGTGTGGTTGTCGTTGCACCAAAAGATCGACCTATCAATGCCCGATACAACCACTAGACTTATACAATACACAATAGGCAGTTATTCCCTTGTCACAAATCCTGAGGGGAGTGCTGACCATTTTCCAATAATCTCCCCCTCAATGTTACCCGAGGGGATTCAAACCTGTGACCAAGATCTGATACCACTTGTTACAAGTGTGGTTGTCATTGCACCAAAAGATCGACCTGTCAATGTTCGATACAACCAATAGACTTATAGAATCCACAAGAGGCGGTTAATCCCTTGTCACAAATCTTGAGGGGAGCACTGACCATTTTCCAAAATTTTGGTTATTATTGGCCCACCTTGTTTAAGAATTTTCATTCTTCGACAAGGAAATGTGCAAATTGTGCCATGTTTATAGGGAAAGAAAGGTTGTTAGCTTTACCTTTGTAGCCAATTCAGGTAGAACAATCCTTTATGAGATGGGGAGTTGATTTTATAGGAGTTATTAATCCACCTTCAAGTGTTGGGCACAAGTGGATCCTCACTGCAACTGATTATTTCACAAGATGGACTAAAGCAGTGACTTTGAAAAAGCCAATGAGTCTGTTGTCCTTAATTTCTATGAGGCCATTGTAACTAGATTTGGTGTACCAAATTCAATCATTTTAGACACTACTCTGGAATTTATTGGACTAAGGGTAACTAATTAGGATTATCCAATGGGGGTAAGGTCTTCTCAGTTGATGGTGTTGGAAGAAATAAGGGATAAAGCGATGAAGAAGTTGGAGTATCATCATCTCCAAACTAAAATGTTTTTTGACAAGAAGACAACTCCTAAACTTTTAAAAGAAGGAGACATAGTCCTTATGTGGGATGAGTTAAAGAATATACTAGGAAGACATACAAAGTTTCACAACATATGGAGTGGACCATTCATGATTACCAAGTGCAAGGAGCACAACACATTCTAGTTGTCCATAATGGAAGGATAAGTTCTTCCTATACCAGTTTATGGTATACACCTCAAGCGGTGTTTTGGGGTATGACCTACCTTGCATACATGTTATATTAGGTTTTCAATTTTCAATAAAGTTTTTTTGTACTATAGTTTAGGGTTTTTCCTTGTTCCCTAAGTGATGTTGCATAATTAGTTAGTTTGGGTTTGTAGTGTCTCAGTTTTCCAAATTTTCCTAAGTGTTTGTCAAAACACATGTTGTTGTTGCAAGTTCCAAATTTAATATATGACTCAAACCATATCAGATATATAATCATACTAAATACATACCTATCACTCATGATAGGGGAGTTTCTCCACCATCAGTCATAAATTTATTTTCAGTTAAAAATCTAGCTAATATACTTCAGAAAATTAACTTCCATGAATGAGGTTTTAATTTTTATGTGACTCACTACCCAATGAATATGTTTAGGATATTGGTTTTGATGTCTAGAAGGAAGACATTCAGTAGAAATCGCTAGAAATGTTATCAAAATTTTTACCAATGATGTAATTTTGCTAAAATAGAATGCATACAAAAGTAACAAGTGTTTGTTAAATGCATGTGGATGAAAATGTGGCTCCTGCAAGATTTTTAGCTCATAATGTAATTGAGAGACAAGATACATATGGAAAAAAGTTATGATGGTGGTTCTGAGTACGCATTTGAAGTTTCCTTTGGCCACTCGAATCAGAGAAAAGGCTGTTTATGGTGCGCACTAAGTGCGCAATTTTTTTTAGAGAAGATGGCGTATGGTTTTATTCAGTATATATCTTCGATTCGTCTGCAAAGAGAGTGTAAAGGGCCAATTTCATGGCACCCTATCTATCCTGTTTATTTAAGGAAATTCTCAAAGGCATTTATCCCAAATTGAGCCTACAGAGGCTCAAATATTTTTTTATATATGCCCTCCCACAAGATGTTAGTAACCAAAGGAAAGCACCTTTTTGTCAATGTGCAGGGCTGAATGAAGGTTATGTTGGTGGGACCCGTGGTCGAGGATGTTCAATTTTAGCAAAGTGCTAAAATCTAAATGTCTTCAAAAATAGAGGCATTGAAGTGCAATTTACGAAAGGGCGAAGAGCAGTGCAAAGTCTAAAGTATTTAGGAATAGAAGCATTTTAGTTTGATTTCTGAAAAAGCCAATTTCAAAGTAAAGGTCTTCAAAAATAGAAGCATGGTAGTGTGATTTCTGAAAGAGCAGTGCAAAGTCTAAATAGAGTGAAGTACAAAGTCTAAATGTCTTCAGAAATAGAGGCATGGAAGTGCAATTTTTAAAAGGGCAAAGAGTAGTGCAAAGTCTAAAGTCTTCGGGAATAGAAGCATGGCAGTGCAATTTACAAAAAAGCCAAGGGAAAGTAAAGGTCTTCAAAAATAGAAGCATGGTAGTGTGATTTACGAAAGACCAAAGTGCAAAGTCTAAGTCGAGCGAAGTGCAAATTCTAAAGGTCTTTAGAAATATAGGCATGGAAGTGCGATTTCTGAAAGGGCGAAGAGAAATGCAAAGTCTAAAGTCTTTGGGAATAGAAGCATGGTAGTGCGATTTTTGAAAAATCCAAGGGAAAACTAAAGGTCTTTGGAAATAGAAGCACTAACCAAGCATAAAATAGGTACATTTGACTCAATGCACAATTATGCCTACCACGTTGCAAACATCAGTTGTCATCAACCAAAATATGTTCCTTGTGTGTGCTATAATTGTGTCACACTTCTATGAATCCTTACATTCAAGAACACTCAATAATGAGGTCTCAAAAATCGATCCATAGCTCCCTAGGCATGGAGTGCAAGGGTTTTTAGAATGCTCTCAGCTAGAGCTATTAAGCCTATAACCTTGCTAGTAAACCATGTAATGAGAGATTCAATGAAGACAAGGGCAAGAATGCCAATATCCTCAAGAATCAAGAATGAAATACAATGCAAACTAGATTAAGATGAATATGCAAGCTAAGCTATGAAAATGAAAGAACAAATATTACAAAGCCTCCTAGTTAAGCTAGATGAATTAATCTAAAGCATAAAGGAAATCTAAGCTAAGAATG
>MU226363.1:2380838-2401041 GCA_018584345.1 Thuja plicata | reverse complement strand
CATTGGTGGTTTTCCCAAATTGGGTTTCCACGTTATATCTGGTGTTACTTGTGTTCATGTTATTTGTTTTATGCATGTCAATCACTGTGAATGTTTAAAGAACATAATAAGTAAATTTACCGAGTTACAGCAGTTTATATCTAAGACATCTAAAGGACTTGTGGATTTATTTTTGTGGTAACTGATTCACCCCTCCCCTCTCAGTTACTCCATCCATATTTCCAACAAACACTGCAACTTTGTTCTTTTACTCTGACTATCAGGTGCACTCTGTCGGTGTATGTAGTCACTTAGTGAATACTTGACTTGTATGCATTACTGATAGCATATTCTTGATTCATGACTTCTTTGAAGTCTTTTGGCAGTATTTCTATGACCATATAGATTATATCAAGTTGACATCAATGACAATACAATACATTAACTAATTTAATGCCTTGCTTGATCATCAACTTAACATCTTAAAACATTAAATTAGTTACATGTCATCAATCTCTCCCTTTGGCATTGATGGCAACATACTACATTATCATACTATACTATTGCTAATACAATATGAAATATACAGTTTTATCAAGCTTTCCTAATGTAACTATTACAAATTTCTGGCTATCAATAAGCTCAAATAGATTTGATTTGATTCTTACAACTTTCTATCTGTCTTTAATCCCTTCACTGGATAGATGTAGAATTTTTTTTTGATGTGATGTATTCTCCTTCTATGTTAAACTCTCTCCCTTTGACTGTTCTCCTTTCTTTTGATGTTTTCTCTCCCTTTCTGGTTACTTCTCTTTGATGGATATGACTATCAGTATGACAATGAGATATTTCTCTCCCTTTGACATTAATTCCAAAACATCTTATCTTTTCAATCTTTTGACAGTTATGTCAATTGGATCCTTTCTATCCATAATATATTCCTTGAATTTCCCAATCCATCGGTAATAGCTCTCTTGCTCGGAGTAGATAAATACTTTATTGTGTATAGATTTATCTTTTAAGTTCATCTCTCTCATTGCATCAACACGAATGATATTTTGATAATATGTAGGCTGATGCAGCCTTCTATTCAGCTTACTGACTAGTAGACAAGGGTCTGACCCCTAGTCTCTTTCTCAAGTACTCAAATGCATCCTTGGGCAGTGGCTTGGTGAAGATATTGGCCAATTGTTCCTTTGATTGCACATACTCAAGTATCACCTCCTTTTCCTGAACTTGTTCTCTTAAATAATGATACTTGATGGAAATATGCTTTGTTTTAGCATGCATGACTGGATTCTTGGAAATATTTATTGCACTTGTATTATCACAATAGATAACTACTGGCTCCAAAATTTTCATATGCATACCTTCCAGTAACTATTTGATCCATGCAATATTTGAGTAGTTTGCAGCAACAACAACATACTCTACCTCTGCAGTATATTGTGAGATGCATCCTTGTTTCTTGCTGATCCATGTGGCAAGTCTGTCACCCATGAAAAATGCTCCTCCAGTTGTGCTCTTCCAGTCATCAAGATTTTCAGCCCAATCAGCGTCAGTAAAGACCTTAAGTTCAAAATTTCCTTCTCTTCTATACCTTAAGCCATATTCCTCAGTATTCTTCAGATATCTTAGAATTATTTTCATAGCAAGCATATGCGACTCTCTGGGATTAGCAAAAAACTATAGAAACTATTCCTACTACGTGTGCAATATCTAGTCTAGTATGTACAACATACATGAGTTTCCCAATCATAGATATGTACAAAGTCCTATTTACCTCTGATGAGTTGTCTTCCTTTGTCATCTTACATTAGGTTTCCATCAGTGTTCCAACTGGTTTGGATTCTTCCATCTTGAATATTTTCAGTACTTCTTTGATGTACTTGGATTGTGTAATGAAAATACCTTCATCTTGTTGCATGATTAGCAGACCAAGAAAGAACTTGATCTCTCCAAACATAGACATCTCAAAATCTTTGCTCATTTCATTTGCAAATTATTTTCATAGAATATCATTGCCTCCAAATATGATGTCATCAACAAATATCTCAGCAATCAAAATGTTAGCATCAATATCTTCCTTCAAATAAAGATTACTATTTTCACTAGTTCTTACAAATCCAATACTTATAAGATAGGAATGAATTCTTTCATACTAGGCTCGGGGTGCTTGTTTCAATCCATATAGGGATTTGTGAAGTCTACATACCATGTCCCTCTTGTTTGGATCAACAAACCCTTCTGGTTGTTCAATGTATACCTCTTCTTCAAGTATTCCATTTACGAATGCAAACTTGACATCCATTTGATATACCTTGAATCCTTTATATGCAACATAAGAAAAAAATATTCTTACTCCTTCTAGCCTAGAAACGGGTGCAAAGGTCTCTCCATATTCAATTCCTTCTTCTTGTGCATACCCCTTGCTTACTAGTCTTGCTTTATTTCTTGTGACTTCTCCATTCTCATTCAGCTTATTCTTGAATATCCATTTTGTACTGATGACATTCTAGTCATCTGGTCTTGATACAAGTTTCCATGTCTTGTTTTTCTCTATCTATTCAATCTCTTTCATTCATAGCACTTATCCATTCATCATTATCTAGTGCAACATTGACAAATTTGGGCTCATAATCACAAATAAGACATCTTGTATTTAGAGACTTACTTCTAATTCTCATACCAGTCTTCTTGTCTCCAATGATCTGGTTCTGTGGATGGTTCCTCCTGACATATCTTGCAAGTACAGGTTCAACTCTTTGTCTATCAGCTTGATCATCATTTTGTTCTTCATTCTGTTCTCCATCAATTTGTGCATCATCTTGAACAATATTCTGATCATCGGTATTTGTAGCCTGATGCTCGGGTGCAATGATCTGTTGTTTGGGAGCTCCATATTGTTGGTAGGGTAGAGTGTCAGGTTCCTCATTGTAAGTGAACCTATTGTAGTCCTTGGTTCTTTAGTGCTTTCCTTTTCATTCTTCTCTGCAAATTCATCTATCTTTACATTTGCACTTTCAACAATTTTGTTAGAGGCGTTGTTTAGAAATTTATAAGCCTTTCTCCTGGTAGAGTACCCTAGAAATATTCCTCCATCACTCTTGGAGTCAAGTTTTCCATTTCTATCATCTTTTAAGATATAACATTGGCTGCCAAAATTTTTGAAATAACTTACATTGGGTGTGCATCCGTACCATAGCTCATAAGGTGTCTTTTTGGTGTCTTTCTTTAATTGTACTCTATTGAATGTGTAAACAGTAGTATTCACAACTTCCCTCGAGAAGATTTGGGTGATACCTTTCTCTATCATCAGTTTCCTTTCACAATCAACTATGGATCTGTTCCTTCTTTTAGCAATTCCATTATGCTGTGTTGTTCTTGGTGCAGAGACCTGTCTTTTGATTCCATGCTCATTACAAAATTTAGTGAATTCATCTAAAATAAATTCCCCTCCTCTATCTGACCTTAAGAATTTTAACTCCTTACCACTTTTCTTCTCAACCATTGCTTTGTACCATTTAAACATCTTAAATGCTTATGATTTATCTTTTGGAAACATGACTGTCATCATTCTAGAGTAATCATCAACAAAGAGAATAAAATACCTATCTCCATAATAGCTCTTTGTCATCATAGGTCCACATAAATCAACATGGAATAATTCTAGAATTGCATCACATGTATGGGTTTTGCTTTTAAAACTAGACTTTGTCATTTTACCTTTTTGACAATTCTTACACATGATGTTGTCGGGCTTGGTCATTATCGGTAAGCCTCTAACATTTCTCTTTTTGCTAATCTTTATCATGTTGTCAAAATTCACATGACACAATATTTTTTGCCACAACCATATGTCTTTGTTTGTAGCAATCAAACAAGTGGAGTCAGTATCATTCAAATAGAATAAGTTACCTTTTGTCTGCTCACTGGTACTAATCAGATTTTCTGATTTATTGAAGATCTTTGCCTTCTTATTTTCAAATGATGCTCTGTGAACTAAATTATTCAACTGAGAAACACTCAATATATTATAATTCAATCCATTTACCCAATAAGAATTTTCACATTTTATCTGGTTATTCAACATTATTGTTCCTCTAACTTCAACTGGATAAGGTGTGTCATTACCCATTCTTACTGAACCACCTTTATAGTATTCAAAAGTCTCAAAATTTTGCTTATCACTGGTCATATGGTGAGTGTAACCACTATCTATGATCCAGACATCATTTATACTAACCTTAGATATGAGTGCAGTTTCTACATACCTTTCTTCATCATCATCTAAATCATCTTTTACTGCCACAAACACCATCTTGATGTCTTCCTCAGATTCAGTGTCAGTATCATCATCTTTGCATTTTGCTAGGTAAATGGCCTTCTTTTCTTTGTCTTTATAGTCTTGGGTATCTCTTCTTTTTGATTGTCGGTAGCTTCTATAATCACCTTTGTCAGACTTCTTTTCAAGTGATTTGTCATTACTTCTGTCATCTTTTCTTTTGTTAGTACATCTTGCAGCAAAGTGTCCAATTTCTTTGCAATTAAAACAAATAAGTGGTAATTTACCTTTGTATTTACCTTTGCCTCTCTGCATTCTTCTGGCCATAAGTGCTTCAATTTCATCAAGGTCATCTTCTTCACTTTCACTATCACTATCTTTTCTCATATTATTTTTATGACTTGATTTACTTATTCTCACAGAAGACTTGAATGTAGACTCTATGTTTGGTAAGACACTATTATCAAAGTTGTTCATCTCAAATGAAATCAGTCTTCCAATTAAACTGTCTAGAGTAACGTTACTATTTTCTACTTCTCTCATTTCTTGAATGGCAAATACTCTAATAGCATAAGTAGGTAGTAAAGTTCTTAGAATTTTACTTACCAATGTATCTTCTTCTAGTACACCTCCAACTCCTTAGATAGCATTGACTACCTCTTTGATTCTTGTGCTGTACTGAGTGATCTTTTCAACTTCTTTCATTTTGAGATCATCAAACTTTCCTCTAAGGATTTATGCCTTGGCTCTCAAAACATTATTGTCACCACCATGTACAAGCTTCAATTTGTCCCACATCTTCTTTACAGTTTTGCAGGTTTTGACATCTTCAAATTCAGCATCAGAGAGTGAGGAAGCAAGTTCTATTATCATGTCATTGTGCTCATGCTTCTCTCTCATTTTTTCAATCATTGGTGCTCCTATGGGAAACAAATATTCAGTATCTAAGTATTGAGTAACATCATTACCAATATATGATAAGTGGAGTCTTATTCTGCTCTGCCATGAAGCAAAATTGTCTTTGTTCAACTTGGGCACATCTCATCTGTTCATCTTGTGATCTTTAGCTTAGGTCTTGAAACCTTCCTTTATAAGCACACAAGCTCTGATACTAATTGTTAGTAATAACTGAGAGGGGGCGGGGGGTGAATCAGTGGCCTCAAAAATTAATCCTTAAATCAACCCTTTAAACTTATAACCAAAAATTATATCACAAGTTATCTTCTGTCCTACAAGATGAATGCCATGAAATACTTATATCAATTTACTACTTGTCAGATTGCTCTGTCAAACCTTCTTCTGTATGTTTACCGATAAGCAATTATCTATTTACCGAAACACAGTAAATATGCAGAGTATACCGATCAATCCAGAACTAACTATGTAAGATACAAAATAGTAAAGAAATGAATCATACACACATAACACTTGAATTTTTAACGTGGAAACTCTGTTAAGGGAAAAACCACTGGGACCGGTACCCCAATTTTTCACTCTTCTGAAGTGAGCCCTATTAAGAGCCAACTCTGTTAAAGATTACAAACACACTGTTAGGTGTGACCTTGTTAGAGGATTTAGAAATAGTTTGTCAACTAGTAACTGGCATCTAATGCTACCATCCTTGATCAAATGCTCACTTGGCCTCTCAATAGGTATCGGGCATATCCAAAGCTACTTTTGTGATCAAAATTATTGATACTCCTTGGGATTTATCTCAATTGAAAAAGACTTTTAAGTCTTTCTCGGTTAAGAGGCTCTTATGCTTCAAAGGTTAAACTAAAACACTAATGATCTGTTCATACATACAACTCAATTGCAGATTTTCAGATCTATTGTAGGTCCATTACTTTCACTGATCAATATAATCAAATATATACCTTTGCTCCACACTCATTCTACTCTGTGATGCTTGTCTCACTGTTTGTCGATGTCTACAGAATCTAGCTCTTCCTTTAGCTTTTTGATTAGGACTGAAATGAAGACTTTCTTCTCCTTCAAATTTCCTTTAGCATCTTTCCTCTTTTCTTGTTCACCCCACACACACAATTCATAATGAATTGAGTTTGTCTCTTATAGAAATGATTTCCTCTTTTCTTGGCTTTCTTGATCTTGGCATGTTCAACAATCTTTGCCAACAGATTTAAAGAAAATCTCTAGTTTGATCTCGTAGAGATATTCTTTCCAACTGGACAAAGTAGCTTTAAATCAATTACTTATCTCCGACTTTATTTGGATGATTAAAGCAATGATAAGTATCCGTTAACTCTATATTTAGCTTCTTAACAACTAAGCATTTTTTTATTTTCTGAACTCTCTGTTCTATCAGTCAACACTTCAGTTAGACATTGGTGATAACTGACTATTCCTTCAGTGTGACTTCAGTTGTCATCGGGATCTCTATCCTTATCTTTCTCCATCGGGAAACACTGAAATTCTTTTCATCGGGTTACTCTATTTTTTTCTCGTCGGGCAACACTGTGACTTTGTTCTTTTACTCTGACCGTCGGTGTATGTAGTCACTTAGTGAATACTTGACTTGTATGCATTACTGATAGCACAGTCTTGATTCATGAGTTCTTTGAAGTCTTTTGGCAGTATTTCCATGACCATATAGATTATATCAATTTGACATCAATGACAATACAATACATTAACTGATTTAATGCCTTGCATGATTATAAACTTAACATCTTCAAACATTCAATCATTTACACGTCATCAGCGTGAAAATGGGTGATACCTGCAAGCTGCAAACAAAAACACACACTTCAATAGATCCTTATATGATTAGTGGGTTAGAAATAAAAAATATGAAAACATTAAACAACTACGCTAACCTAAACCGATCCATTGCCTTCTAGTAGGCAGGATTATGAGCTTGCTCTCAGGTCATTGCAAGCACAGTGACTACACCGATTACCTAAATGAAGTATTTAATCTAAATGATCTAAAATGATAATGCAAAATGCAGATTTGTGGTTAATCCAATCTAATTAGAGATTCAGTTTTAAAGCACTAAATTGAAATGTTTAATATTCATTTTAAAACCCAAATTCAAAATGTGCTCTAAATTAGGTTTGCATGCTTAAAACCAATTAACCATTAAAATTTAAGATAATGAAAGCTACAATGCAAGGAAACTAGAATGTGAAATGCAACATAATAATGATAATGCAAAAGTTAGGATCCTTTGAAGGAAGAGTTTCTCTTTTATAGCAATTTCTCTCGAATCGATGGTCAAGATCGAAAGAAAAGAGTGGCTCAAATTTGATTGAAGAAGCACAATCCATGTGCAAGCGATGTGATTGGTTGAGAGAGTCAGTTGACTAAACTGACTGATCAGTCTTTTCAGAAACTTCTATATTCAGTTCTCAGTTAACTGAAATGTTTCCAAAATGATAAACAGTGGAGAATCAGTTAACTGAGTGGAACTGGATTGGTTCTAAAATGATAAATCAGTTAACTGGATTTGATGATGTCATATGCATTTTTAATAAATTAAATGATTTTGAATGCATATTTGTGTTTTTATTAATTAATTTAATTCCTTTTTTATTTAATTGACAAATTTGTATTTTTATTTAATTAATATATCAGAATATCAATTAAATAATTAACATACGGTTTATTTGTTAATGTATTATGATTTCAGGAATTAATTAATTAATCAAGTACGATGATTTATTAGGACCTAGGGTTTAGGTTAGATCAGTTCAAATTTGATAGTTGCATGTTTGATTTAGGACATAGGGTTTATCAAGATTAGGTTTTCTTGATTAATTGTTGAGATTGGGGGTCAAGGGTTTAGATGACCATTTTTAGGTGATTACATTTGCCCCTCTGTGAATTGATGTGCGATTAGCACATTGATTCAAAGACTTGTTAGCGAGAAGATCCATAATAGTTTGATTTGAAGCAATGAAACCATTCTTTTGAAGAAGAAGACCGACTCCGAGCTTTATTGGATGAAGATCTATCAAAAGATATAAACATAATGCTTAGTTTGATTTGAAGCAATGAAACTAAACATCTATCAAGAAATCTTAAACCATTTGATTGGTTTGAATGAATAACCAGTTTGATTTGAAGCGATGAAACTGATTACCATTAAGAGATTTGATTAGCAAGAAAATTGACTTGATTTGAAGCGTTGAAGCCTATTTGATCAATGTATCTGGTTTCAATAATGAATAGCCTGTATAAGACCGATCTTGTTTTGTTTTGAGTATATTCATCATGTTGGCAAGTTGACTCCCAGGGAGTATATGACTTATTTTGTGTTGTCATTATGGCAACAAAGTCATATGAAGTTTTGACAGTAAACTTAGTAGTAAAAATTGACTAAGTATAGAAGACAATACATAACAGAGATACACAGACAATCAGAGCACCAGCGCATGTGCGTACGGCCAATTTAAACTAAGAACCTTCAAACATAAGCTCTATGATATGGTTTTATGCTTACCCTATACACACATAGTATGGAATGTCAGTACGGATAAGTTACAGAAAGAACAAGTACACTAGCAGTTCAGAATACAGAGTATGGAGCCGACTTCAGGTTTTTGATTAGTGTGTAATCTTTTGTTATGTAAAGGCTAAGTGCCTATTATAGTAATTTTGTAACCATGTATTAAACATTAGTGTACACACTTAAGCCAATTTTTTTGGAAGCATTGTGTATGTTGTTTTTGGGCCGACTAAGGTCTTATTTATAGTCGCATCTATTCAGGCATAAACATATATATATGCAATGAAAATATATATTTGAAGTGTCAAAGAAATATGAAGAGAAGAGAAATGTAAATATGTCAGCATGAGATAGAGCCCTTAAAGAAGATAAGAGCATAAGTGCATAATTGGAACTGATCAAACATCTGTGTCATATACAACAATTAACTTTTGGACATAGTGCATATCTATTCTTAGGAGGTTGTAACCTTCTGTCTCATTGAGCAGTGAGATCTTGGACAGTGAGTCCTCACCCCTAATAGGGTTGTTTGTAAAAGACTCCTAACAGGGTCAGGCATTTAACCAGGTCATTATACTTGCATTGTAAAAGACTGCTCCTAACAGGGCAAAGGAACTTTAACAGGTTCATTATACTAGTGCAATATTTGTGGGTACTAATTCCCACCAGGGTTTTCCTCTAATCAAGGTTTCCCTGTAATCATATTATGTGTTATGTGATCTTGTGTTAAGATTCAAGTGATATATAATTGATTTATGTTTAAAGTTGCTGAAATAGAATAATTGTTGGAAACACTGATTCACCCCCCCTCTCAGTGTTTCCAATAATTGGTATCAGAGCTATGGTCCTTTGAAACAAAGTTTAACCACTTGAGGATATCATGGATTCAGAAGAAGTAAAAAATTTGAAAAAAAATCTTGAAGTAGCCCTTGAAGATCTAGACAGATCTGAGAAAGAAAATGAGGAACTTAAACTAAAAGTTGATGGCTTAGAAATGCTTATCAAAAAGTTAAGAAAAGATTTGAAAGATTTCTCTACAAATGATTTTGGGAAAATGGTCAAGAAATTGAATGAAGAAAAATTATCTTGAAAGGATAAGATAGAAGAATTGAATGATTAGTTAACTGATAGCCTAACAGATATTGAAGAGAAGAGCAAAGAAAATAAACAATTAGATGAAGAACTCATGCAAGCCAATATGAAAATCTTGGAATTGGAAAATATCAAGAATAAGATTGAATATGAATTATCAGGAGCAAAAGACAAGATTGATAAACTTCACACAAGTTCAGATTTAATTCAATCACAACTTTATGCACAAAATCTAAAAGGTGACACCACTGGTATGGGATATAGTATAGCTCAAAATGAGATCAATTCATTACAAGAAAGAAAGAAAGCTCAAACAGAATCTATAGAAGAAAAGAAAACTAAGAATCATGAAGAGACTAAAGCAGAGCACAAGGCAGTCAACCGTACTTTCTATGCCTATAACAAACATGGTCACTTTGAAAGAGATTGTAAGGATGTAAGACCCTTCAATGGTTATTGTTACTCCTGTAATAAGTTTGGTCATTGGGCTATTCATTTCAGGACAAATCAAAGAAATCAGTCACAACTGAACCAAAGGAATCAGACTCAATACAATAAAAAAAACCAACCTCAAAGAAATTTGTAGAACATTACATGTCAGATATGTAATTACAATGGACACACAACCAAGCAGTGCAACATGATGAATAACATCATTAGACCTCCTATAATTTGTCGCTCATGTGGAAAAGCTAGACACATATCAAGGTTTTGAAGGTCAAGAACACAAGGACAAGAGAATCCTAAAAGGTCTCTATTTGAAGAATCAGGAGAAGTTAAGTTTGTGGAAGCTAAAACTAACTCAGATAAAATATGGGTTGAAGTAAAAAAGGATAATGAAGAGAACAAGGTAGTAGATGCATCCTCAGTGGATGTACCTTCTACTTTTGGATAGTTGACCCTTATGGTCTTAGGGGGAGCTATTCTAGCTCTGAACCCCCACGTGGCTGGTATACTCACCTCTGAGTATGCACCTTTGGATTCATATCAGTGATAACAAAAGAATGTAGTATACATTCATGCATTGTCTATACTTCATTCTGAATAAAGTTTGAAAGTCTCAGTAAAAGCACTTATGACATTAAATGAAGAAAAACTTTATATAAATCGGTGGATTGATTGATTATTCTCATTGTTCACATCTGAGATCAAAAAATTTCAAAGCACAGAAGCACTAAGCATCAAAAGAAATCAAAGGTATCAATTTGATCAGTTGGTAAACTGATTGCAAGTTGAAACAAAACCCTAGAAGTCGTGTCATTTCAATTTACCATGAAACCCTACTTAATCAAGCTGCAAGTAAGTATGGAAACCCCAGTTGTATTTGACATTGCTGAAAGGAAGAGATTTGTCTTTAAGAAGCATCCATTCAAGTCTATATTAGATAATGTTGAAGGAGCATTCTCTAAGACTCCACTAGGAGTTGTGCACGTGGAAGACATTCGCGCGTACATCTACTGCAAGAAGGAAATAGTTGGAGACAACAACATAGCTACTCTTATGGGTTCAATGATGAAACCTAACTACTCATTCAAGCATGAATATGCACATCTCACTGATAACCCTATCTTTGAGTATTCTAATGCGCACGAGTTCTATGAGCCATAATGGGTGAAGAAATTACTGAGCAGGATACATGATGACCTATATTAGATTGGTGAGGTTCCTAACCACATCACTGTAGACCTAATCCATGAAAAGACTGGACTTCCCAAGACTGAACCAATTCTTCCTACTGGCAAGGATGTTAAGAAGAAGGTTGAACAAGTTTTCTTATCTAGAAGTGATAGGCGCGACATGATTGTCAATCCTATTAAGGAGAATGACATCAAACTACTCACTATGATACTTGGATACAAGTGTTAGCAGGCAAGCAGATTGAATAGTGTGTCTGGAGAAATAGTTCTGGCAGCAATAAGGATAGTGAAAGATAACACTCGGTAAAATCTCTGTGAACTATTGCGTGCATAGCTGATTGAGAACATCAAGGCTATTAAGCATGAAAAGAGAAAGATATTCAGGTTTGGCTCTTTGATCATCTACCTGTACTTCCACATTGTTGGTAAAGTTGCAAATCTTTACCTAGATAGGAGTAAACCTACTATGCCTTAGATATCACTAAAAGCTACATCAGAGAGTAGTGCAAAAGATACTATGGACATGGATATCAAAACATTTAGGATAAAGATGAAAAAGAGGTTCAGGATACCTAAGAAGATAGTTGAGAAATACAAAGACACCATATGCTTCATGGTGGAAACTGACTATACTTGCATGGAGGCAATTGAGCCTAGAACAAAATGGATTCACCCTCTCGGTTATGAAGTTAAAGAACATGTTTTGGAAGGTTATGCACAAGTCCTCCTATTTGCACCCAAGGATACCAATGAACCTAGATGGGGTACTTACAGAGAAAAGACAAATCAAGTTGATTCTGGCTTATATAGTGCTGACAACAAAAGGAAGGCATCAAGGATTACCTCAAATATCTTAAAAGTTCATGATGTTACACAAGAAGACCTAGACAAAGCTAGGGAAGCTAAGATAGCCAAAGAACTTGAGAACACTCCCATTGAAGTAAAAATAAAAAAGTCTGATGATATGCCTAAGAAGAAGAAGAAATCAAATGTAGACACATCTGCGCCATCAACCACCATTGATCTAGAATCTTCACCACCTTCTGTACCCATCAAGCTGACTAGAAGGAAGAAGCAAGTTCCTACACGTCATCCATCCTCAAGAACTACACAGAGCAAGGTAAAGAACACACAAGCGCCTCTTGAGGTAGGATTTAGACCTATTCTAACTATTCTAAAGAACATAATTGTTAATGAAGGAAGACTAGAATCTCTCAAGAGTGTTTATGACAAATATCAAGAGATAGACAAATCAGAAATTCATTCTATGATCATCTCTCACATGATTAAGTTCAAAAGGACAGTATTGGAACTCAAAACAGTCATACTAGACAAGGTATGGAACATACTTGATGTATTAAAAGGAAATAAATTGAAAAGGATATGAGGATAAGAGAAGAAACATTGGATAGTCTTCTTCCGGTATGTTCGCATGATGAGAAAACCATTCTATTGGATTTAGTAAATCCGCACCTAAGAACCAAAACAAGAGTTCTCCATATCATGAATAAGGAGAATGATCTATTTGGTGAAGAGACTCAGAAATATTTTGAGCAGGTATTTCTAGATAGACATATGTATCCTTCAACAACGCCTATAGCAAAGGTAACTCCAGTTCCTCCCAAATAGGTTACAGAGCCAGTGATTCAGAATGCACCTAAGACAGGTCCATAGGTTTCAATTCCCTTAGTTTCAATAGGATCTGATGCAGTAAAAGATTCAGGAGATACTATAGTGATTGATAATATCAAAATATCCATGACCACCTCTTACAATGATATGGACAAAGTTGAAAAAGAATTTGTACGCACTGAGGAGACAAAGGAGGTGTGCACTGATGACACATCTTTACAACAAGATGAAGTTCCCTCTAAAGATTCAACAGACTTGCATAAAGAGGAAGATAATCAAAATAATGAGACACCAGTCATGGAGATCCCAGTAAAAAGTGAATGCATGGATACTAGTTAGAATACTATATTCACACCATCCATTCAACCATCTACTTCATTGTCGTCAAGCTTAACTCCTGACTCAACAAGTATGGATCATGGGGAGAAGAAGACTTGATCAAGAATAGTGTCCTAGCCATGGAAAAAGCCAAAGAGAAACAAGTTATGAGAAACCCTCTCTTTTTGGAATCAATGAACATTCTGAATGACCTAGTGCCTATGAACAAGAAAGTAGCTAAAATTTAGTCAGTTGATGATGTAGACATCATCCTAACAAGCTTCAAAGAACATTTTATAAGTTTAGTAGACTCAGCTACTAGAATTGCAGAAGATGAGTATAAAAAGGAAAGATTGAATGAACTGGTAAAGAATTTTTCCTTAGATTTAAAGTCATTAAAGATTGGCCAGTCTATGTTGAAAGAGTTGGCATCAAAAGGTAGAAAGGTTATAACAAATTGCATGGACATAGGAAAAATCACCTTTGAACATATCAAAAAGATAAAAGAGGCAGCTATCTTGGTTGATAACATAAGATACTCAGTTGAAAAATCATCCCAAGACATAAACATCTGCAGCAATATCTATCAAGGTCAGATAGACAAGATAGAAAAAGCTAAAATGGAGATCAGTAAGAGAAGGATCAGGCAGGCTCAGTTGAGAAATGCACTTGCGCCCTCCTTAGCAGTTCTAGATGAGAACATTAAACAGATTGATGCAACCATTACTACCTATGATCAAGGACCCAACATAGATTTGACAAAGATGGAAAAGATCACATATGCCTTATGTGCCCATCTACAAACAATTGATGCACTAAAGGCATTCTGGCAGCAAGAGCTGAAGAATCTATAGATAGCCTATCCAGATGTATACATGGAGTAAGTATCTAGAGACTTACAATTTTGAAACCTTTGTCATTAATGTCAAAGGGGGACTAATTTATGTATGAGGAGTAAAGTATATATATGCAAAGAAATATATAGTATATGTTAAGAAAAGAGAATATACAGTTTTTGGTGTTAGTCAATTTTGAGTAACTTGGCCACATTACTTTGTTGACATTAATGAAGAAGGGGGATATTATTGGAATGTTGACTCCTAGGGAGTATATGACTTATTTTGTGTTGTTATTATGGAAACAAAGTCATATGAAGTTTTGACAGCAAAATTAGTAGTAAAAATTGACTAAGTATAGAAGACAATACAGAACAAAGATACACAGATGATCAGAGCACCAATGCACAGGCGTACAACTGATTCAGACTAAGCACCTTCAGACATAAGCTCTATGATATGGTTTTATGCTTACCCTATACATGCATAGTACATAATTTCATTACAAATAAGTTATACAAAGAACAAGTACACTAGCAGTTCAGATTACAAAGTATGGAGCCGACTTCAGGTTTGTGACTAGTGTGTAATGTTTTGTTATGTAAAGGCTAAGCATCTATTGTAGTAAGTTTCTAACCATGTATTAAACATTATTGTAAACACACTTAATCCAATTTGTTTGGAAGCTTTGTGTATGTTGTTTTTGGTCTGACTAAGGTCTTGTTTATAGTTGCATCCATTCAGGCATAAACATATATATATATGCAACGAAAAGATATATTTGAAGTGTCGAAGAAATATGCAAAGCAGAGAAATGTAAAGATGTCAGCATGAGATAGAGCCCTTAAAGAAGATAAGAGCATAAACACATAACTAGAACTGATCAGACATCTATTTCATATACAATAGTTCACTTTTGGATATAGTGCATATCTATTCTCAGGAGGTTGTAGCCTTCTTTCTCATTGAGCAGTGAGCTCTTGGACAGTGAGTCCTCACCCCTAACAGGGTTGTTTGTAAAAGACTCCTAACATGGTCAGGCCTTTAACCAGGTCATTGTACTTGAATAGTAAAAGACTGCTCCTAACAAGGCAAATGAACTTTAATAGGTTCATTATACTAGTGCAAAATTTGTGGGTACTAATTCCCACCGGGGTTTTCCTCTAATCAAGGTTTCCCCATAATCATATTATGTGTTATGTGATCTTGTGTTAAGCTTCAAGTGATATATAATTGATTTATGTTTAAAAATGCTGAAATAGAATAATTAGTTAAACATTGATTCACACCCCCCCCTCTCAGTTTTTCCAACACATCACTGTATACAACCATTGATTAGGTTGCCTTTGATTTAAGATGATCTCAACTTGATTTAATGCGATGAAGCTGAGATGCCCCAAGCGATGGGGTTTTGATTGGGGATGTGATCACTGGAATGTTGATGTCCTGAGCCTGCCCTTTGGGAGCAAAATCAAAATATGGCTAGGTGCCCTAGTGATGAGAAGCAATTTGATTGATAACATGATGCAAGAAGAAGCTGATCTGATGAGAAATAGGTCCCACGCGATTAGGACAAAAGATGTACTTGATGGGAGGTCATGTTTGACCAAGATCAACCAAAAGTAAATACATATATTGATTAGAAGAAAAGAATGAGAGATTTCCATTGGTTGTGCAAGTGGTCAATTTTAGATTTTGATTTCAATATTGAAAATGGAATCAGGATAGTCGCATTAGCAAGGGGTGTCATGTTCACGCACAAATAACCACTTGACAATGAGAAGATTGATCGATAAGAACCTCAGATCCTTCACATTGGAGAGAGATATCGATATTATGCTGATTTAACACCATGCAGATGCAGATGCAGATGCAAGAATACCATGAATGCAACCTAAGGTGTAGTCACTGAAGCTTTAGCGTTGAAAATTTTCATCATTGAGCATTTTTGGAACATTGGAGTCGATAAAATACTTACTAGTGCCACAATGACCATAAGAATATGAATATGAATTTCATCGAATAAGATATGAGAAACTAACGTAAGCATCAGGGCACAAAAGCCAAGATGACCTGAATGTTGTTTCTAGTTGATGTTGCAAGAGTAAACCAGTATCGAGGCATTCAAATCAAAGATAACTATGTGTGCAATCTTGTGTAAAAAAACAAAGAAATAACAGTCAAGGGATAGTTCTGACCTCACCTTGGCATTCAAATAAACAAGGTCGAGGGATGTGAGGCTTTTCCACCTTAATGCAGGAGTTGTTATCACATACACCCAGTTTATTTGACGTTGTACGATCATTGAGACCACACCAACAAGCAGTGGACAAAGAAAATATTGATGAAAATCAATGAGAATAGAAAACATACAAAGAGAAGTTCAACATACTTCAACCAGTTTCAAAGTTTTTAGATGTGTTCATGTATAGGGGTGTTGAGAAACACTGTTGTGCTTGTGAGTTCTATGTGTTTGATTGTTACCGATCTAATGTTTACGTTTGCGATATCCAATGTGTGTTAAGAAACACAGATGCATCCAAAGATAGTGTTAAGAAACACTTTTGATTAGGGTGTTGAGAAACACCTGTTTGCGTCAGTATTGAGTTGTCCTTCAGAGTTCACAAGATTACTGACTCTGGTGTAGTCCAAAGATACAATCAAATTTGGGGACCCATGCCCCTAGTAGTGAATGACGATGACTGAATTGACTCATACTGTGAGGAAAAAGCTGATTTGATTGCCCCCAGGTTATGACTCTGGATCGGTTTCAAGCCAGGAGGGTTCTTAGAAGAACCAAAGTGTCACAAAAGTGACTGAAAGATATATACAAACTGAAGCAAAGGATTGATTCCAAGATTGAGCATTTTATAGATAGAGAGCTGAGTGCAAGAGGCGCCTGTTTACCAGGTTTTTACCTACTTGGTAAAGATTTTTTTTAGCAGAAATTGACTGATTTGAAGTGATGAAGCCAATTTGATCAATGTGACTGGTTTCATAAATGAATGACTCATCTAAGACTGATCTATCTGGTTTCGACTGTATCCATCACTGTATAAGACAATTGATTAGGTTGCTTTTTATTTATGATAATCTCAATTTGATGTGATGCGATGAAGCTGAGATGCCCCAAGTGATGGGGTCTTCTTGGTAAATACGTCTATGTCGCCATCCTTTTTTCTTCTTTTTCAAATTTTTTTTATTATTTCTCCATTTTTTAATTTTTTAATTTTTTTGATTGATGCATCAAGGCGCCTATTGCTAGGTTTTCACCAAGATGATCATTTTTTCAAGACTTTTTTCAATTTTTAGATTTTTTTAAAGATTAACCGATCTCAAGCAAGATCACATTGGTTTTCCCCCAATGCCTAGAAAGGTAGAGGTCATTACAGATGGATTAGAAAGCTGATGGATGAGGTGAATAAATAATTATGGATGAAGAGGGTGAATGCGACCCTCAAAGACAGTCTCCTCAAGATTACCCAAGCTAGGGAAAAAATAATATAGCAATGTAGGCTCATTGAGCGGTGCTAGATAGCATACAGGACAATGACCTAATGTCATGAAAAGAATGTGGTCCAAAAGAGTGGACATGTAAAGAGGTTTTTGATAAACTATTTTTCATTTTTTCATTCTTCATTTAGATCAAGACCAAGGGGTTAATTTTGGATAGGATAGTGATGGGATTGACTTGGATAAAGGGTGGAGGCTATAAGTGGATGTTTTGTATTATGGCAGAAATGCTCAGAGATAGGGAGGATATGCTTGGGATAAGCAAGATCACGACAGGGTACCATAGATGAGAGAAAGTGAATAGGCTGATGGAAAGGATAGTGGATGTCAAGATACATGTGTGTTCATGGATAGGCTCAACCTTGTCAAGATCACCGGAAGGAACATGGATGCTCACAGGATAGATGGATGTAAGGTATGATGGATAAGATGACATGGAAGGAACTTTCCCCCAAGTGAAGGGTACAAGTAGGAGGAATTACGCATGACGTCTATTTGCCAGGTTTTCATCATGGTACTTATCCAAGGTGCCACAAGAAGTGGTTTTCACCATAGGACATATTGATTTATCTTTACTTTTTCTACCAAGGCCCCTGTTTACCAGGTTTTCACCAACGCACTTTTTTTTCTTTTTCCTTTTTAAATTTTATGGAGGAACTTAAGCTTCTTTCTTTTTAGATAGTGCTCCTTTGAAAGATATGCTATGATAAGCCAAGGCCATTGAAAGTATGCTCAAAGATACTGATAGGGTGATGGTAGGGAAAATGATATGGAGCATAAGGGAGATAGTAGCCAAGGATTTATGTGATGGATTGGATAAGAGGATGGAAGGATATGAGATGGATGGGTAAGAAGTAGGTGTAGGATATTGGATAGGGTATGGTGATAAGATCAACATTGACACACTCCTTGAAGGGTAGTGGCCTGATGGAGGAAAATGGATGGAATAACTTGAGACTTTGATAGATGAGCTGATATGGATCTTGGTATACAAGGACCCAAGATGGATGTAGTATTCAAGGTAGTGGATTTTGGGACACGAGGACCCAAAATAGAGTTAGAAGATGGGACATGTTTAGATGAAGATGAAGTGGAAGACTTTGGAAGCTTGGATGCCAACTCTGACTTTTCCTTTTTGTTCAAGTCTTTTAAGAGAGACTTGCGAATCCACATAAATTTTAATTTTCTTTTTGTATACAATTCCATTGGAAGATACTTGGGAATCCACATAGCTTTTATTTTCCTTTGTTTTTGGATGATTTAGAATGCAATTCTTCCATGATGGATTGGGGAACCCATATTTTCTTTGATGTTATTCTTTGCTTGGATTTAGAACACAATTCTTCCATTATGGATTTAGGAACCCATATTTTCTTTGATATTTTTCTTTTCTTAGTGGAGCTTTGTGGTCTCTTTATAGTCACATGTTGATTAGATGGGACATAGTGATTTTCATATGTAAGTGGATTCTTGTATTTCTAATTTCTTCGTTGCACATCCAAATTGCTTCCAAAAGAATTGGGGAGTGTGGATGAATAGGTCTGACATGAATGGTTCATATGGATTGGTTGATAAGGAGATTCAAAGGATATATGTCTTTGTTGATCTTGATAGGGGATAGGGTAAGTGAATGGAGGGATATAGGGACCCAATATAGATGGAAGGTTTGACTGTTTCAGCTTTGGGATAAAGGGACCAAGGATAGAGAAGGATGTTGCTTACATTTGAATGGAGCGATATAAGGTGTGGAAGGGATATCAACATTTTTAGAGTGAGCTGCATGACCAAGGTTCTTTCCTTTTGAATTCACCTTTATATCCATAGGTGCATGAGGAGCTTTGATAGGAACGACTTTGATAGGAGTAGATGAAGCTTGAGGGGATTTATTTTTCTGCAAGAGATTTGGAGGAATGCTATTTTCTTGAGGTGGATATGGAGGAGCATGAAAAGGAGATGATGGGATGCTCTGATCTTGACAAGGATCTTTAGATGGTGTACAAAGAGTACCTTTCTCTTTATTTTCAATAGGCCCATTAGAGATGCCAGAAAGGATATCTTGATCTTTCTTGGGAGATGGATAATGTTAGGAATAAGGTGTCTCAACCTTGGATAATTCCTATTCTTATTATTTGTTTTGTAAAATGTATTTCTTGAAAATAATGTTGATGTGTCGGCATCTTGAATAGTGTGTAAGGAGATCATGGCTAAAACGGTTATGACGGATTCCTATGACACGTAAGATCTATGTCAGGAAGATTCAATGACAGGTGAAGACATGTGGCAACTGATAAATGTGAGTACTGTACACTCTTCCCTAATACGGTTATCGTTAGGAGTAGCCCTAAAAAGTGAAGCGCATGATATAAGCATTTTTTAGGGTTGCGAAGAGTAGCGATGCGAGTGTATTGTTGGAACGGTTTATGCTGCCGCGATTTGTCTT
>MU226363.1:2363542-2380788 GCA_018584345.1 Thuja plicata | reverse complement strand
ATACATTGTGCAGGTTTTGGAGTGCTGGGGTTTTTTACCGAAAGGTTTTCCCCAGGGTATATCATTGTGTCATTCTCTGTCTTCTGTATGCATGGTATGTGGTTGCAATATCTTTGTTAAAGTAGTTAACGAATCTGTAATTGTAAGGATTTAAAAGAATTTGCACAATACTTTCCTATAGAGATTAGCGTAGGAAGCTGTTTCCGCACCTGAGTTTCCTTACAGATAAGATATAGATGTAAGAGTTTCTTCTAGGAAGAAATGGAAGAGGATGATGAAATCATCATGAGACTCTTGAGATATGTGAATTTGGTAAACCATAGGATAAGGATGGATGGTGTCTTGATCTTGATCATTACTGATATTTGTTTCTTCATACTTTGGATTTTCCTCTTGACATGAAGCCACTTCTAAGGACGAGGTAGGAGTGCTAATCTGCATGAAGGATTCTTGACACTTTGATGGACAATCATTTTTAATAGGAATGATAAGCATTGAATCACATGGAAGCTTTGGGGCTATGATTTGAGAAGCCTAAGAAAGACTTGCAGACATATGTCGATTAGCTTGGATCTCTTTTAGAAGTAGTCCTTGAGGGTAGACATAGTCATCATTAGGTTCATTTCTTGATAGAGATGATGAAGCTTTAGGAGATGGAGGAATGGTGGAAGAAGTATATGTGATATGTGAACCATTGTTAGACATATATTCATGATTTTAATCATGCTTGAGATTAGATGAATCATTAAGATTTTCCACTTTGATTATGCCATCATCTATGAGATCTTGGATTTTATGTTTCAACTCCATGCAAGATGAAGTTTTATGCTCATTATGTTGATGATATGCACAATAGGTACTCAAGAATCTCAATCCATGTGATGTGGCTTGAGGCAATGTGATAAGATCATTCTCAAGAAGTTCTTCCAATGTTGATTTATAAGATTATCCCAGAGGAGTAAAGACTCTCTCTAAAGGATAATTAGACGCTTCTTGACTTGCAATATCTTTCTTTTGTGGATAGAAAAGACTTTCATCTGATTATGTCATAGTTTCCTCTACATTCTCTTGATCAAAGATAGGATGGTCATAAAATTTTTCTTGATCAAAGATGGGTTTACTATGCTTAAATATCTCTTTGCTTGATGAGGACTTATTGAATGGTGTATCATTTTCTCCCTTTAATTCTTGGATTTCAGATTTCAAAGATTCAAGTTGTTTTGATAGAGCTGCCATAAGAATATCTTCTTGCGCATTGTTAGGACCATAAGGTTTAGCCCATTTGCTTTTAGAAATTGTAAGATTGTCTTGATGCGCTTGCATAGAAGATTGAAGAGGAGGTATGACGAATCAATTGATTGACTATCAGGTTCTTAAGTGATATTTAAAGTGATGATTAAGTCCAAGACCAAAGGACAAATGAGATAATGTCCAACTGAGAGAGAAGCAATGACTAATACGAAATTGAAATAAACCACTACACTAACCGACAATGACCCATTGCCTTCTAGTAGGCAGGAGTATGAGCTTGTTCTCAGGTCATCACAAGCTCAGTGACTACACCAATTACCTAAATGAAGGATTTAATCTAAATGATCTAAAATGATAATGCAAAATGCAAATTTATGGTTAATCCAATCTAATTAGAGATTCAGTTTTAAAGCACCAAATTGAAATGTTTAATATTCATTTTAAAACCCAAATTCAAAATATGCTCTGAATTAGGTTTGCATGCTTAAAACCAATTAACCATTAAAATTTAAGATAATGAAAGCTACAATGCAAGGAAACTAGAATTTGAAATGAAACATAATAATGATAATGTAAAAGTTAGGATCCTGTGAAGGAAAAGAGTTTCTCTTTTATATAAATCTCTCTCGAATAGACGGTCAAGATCGAAAGAAAAGAGTGGCTCAGATTCAATTGAAGAAGAACAATCCATGTGCAAGCAATATGATCTGTCAAGAGAGTCATTTGACTGAACTGACTGATCAATCTTTTCAGAAACTTCCATATTTAGTTCTCAGTTAACTGAAATGTTTCCAAGATGATAAACAGTGGAGAATGAGTTAACTGAGTGGAACTGGATTGTTTCCAAACTGATAAATTAGTTAATTGGATTTGATGATGTCATATTCATTTTTAATAAATTAAATGATTTTGAATGTATATTTGTGTTTTTATTAATTAATTTAATTCCTTTTTTATTAAATTGATAAATTTGTACTTTTATTTAATTAATATATCAGAATATCAATTAAATAATTAACATAAGGTTTATTTGCCAATGTATTATTATTTTAGGAATTAATTAATTAATCAAGTACGATGATTGATTAGGACCTAGGGTTTAGGTCAGATCACTTCAAATTTGATAGTTGCTTGTTTGATTTAGGACTTAGGGTTTATCAAGATTAGGTTTTCTTGATTAATTATTGAGATTGGGGGTCTAGGGTTTAGATGACCATTTTTAGGTGATTACAATAGCAAGTTGATGACCTTCATCAATAACCAAGTTCCTCTGGCTCCCGTACAAGTTCACCTTCATCAATAACCAAGTTCCTCTGGCTCCCCTACAAATTCAGCAATATGATCAAGAGACAAAGTTAGTGTCTCACTGCGCGCTGATGACCTTCATCAATAACTAAATTATCTTGGCCCCCCCACAAATTCAGAAATATGGTCAAGAGGCAAAGTTAGTATCTCATAGGTGTCCTCTTTCCATACCAACCCAAGTCCCTCATCTAAATCCCTCTCCAAGATTTTTCCAACGACACTCCTTTACTTTCCCTCAACAACCATAACCAGACCACCTCTATTTGGAAGAGCAATCTCCACAACATCCTATTTTACTCCTTGAACAAGCGCTCCACTCTCATCCATCAATAGATCACATGTAGTTGGATCCACCAATCAATGACTCTGCCCTTTTTCAAGTACAACTTTCCTCCCTGACTATCTTTGCTAATAACTCTAACCCTTATTTGACTTGTGAGCCAAGAGATTGGTAAAACCCTCCCATTCTTGTCCTTATAACCCTTTTGAACCCTCACATCAGTAGAAGTCCCCCTCATCTTCTTGATCCTCCTTAGACAATCTATTTCCTCTAGGGAACCCACATCGGCCACATCCCCCACACCCACAACCACCTTCTCCTCGCTTTTGCTGAGCCTTAAAACCACACGTTTATCACCACAACCCTCTCCCAAAAATTTAGTAACCTCATCCATCAACCCCACATGTCTTCCCTCTGCAATAAACATAATCTCCCCCATAGAAACACCCTTCCTCTTTGTCTCAACAAGCTTCTTCCCCACATTTACAAAATTCCTAATCCTCCCATCAGGCCTAGGTGTGGCAACAAGGTCTCTCCTCCTGCCCTCCCTGCTCTCACTAGGCTTCACAAACCTCTTGGGAGTGCTTTCATCCAAAAAGGGAGCAGGAGTAGCCCCAACCCCCAACCTCCACAACCTCCTCACCACCTCATAAGGCATAGGATGCACCTTCACATTCCCAATCGCTTTCCCCTTCAGATCTTCTGGCAACTCGCTATCCTTCATTTTTTTCCCTGGGAGCCATGAATTTTCTAGCCTATGAATAACCTCTAGTTTATTTATTGGCCTAGCGGGGCCAAATGCATTCACAAATTCTACCCCATCTTTATCCTTGCGAGATTCCTTATCTTCACATCGCCTTGCCTTTGGCTTACCAGATGACTTTGAAGGCAAGAAAAATGATATTTTTGATGATACTTTCAAATCGAGGACCATTTGTCTGAGATTTTTCCATCTGAATCCATTTAAGAAATGTAGAATGAAATAGACCACTCCAAATTTTCCAGCCTAGTCTTTGCCAGCCCATATTGTTTTGCATTGTTGGTATGTTAATTTGAACACTTTTCTTGAGAAGTTGCATGAGAAGTGCTTGTTACAAAGATAAAGACAAAACTGCTTGTTACGGAGATAAAGAGAGGTGTTTTAAATATACAGATGAAATTTTAACTTCTTGATAATTTGCATGAGGATAATTGCTTGTTATGGAGATAAAAAGAGGTGTTTTAAATATACAAATGAAATATTAATTTCTCCCACTTGCATTGGAAGAATTACAGTAAGAGATATATTTTTATAAAAATATATTTTGCACAAAATGCTAACTGTAGTTGTTGTGCATGAATATGCATGATTATTTAAGTGTAGTTGTGCATGAATATGCATGATTATTTTCAAGCATTCAATGTACCAAAGATCTCTATTTATTGAAGTAGAATTGTAATATTTTATTATTTTTTATCATATTTATAATATTTTATTTGTAAGATTTTTTTTATTTGAAAAATGATGAAAGAGACATCTTTTTCAGAGGAGCTCTGCATTTACCGGTGAAAGACTCTACGTTTACCGACGGCTTCCACAACTCCTGATGCACACATCACACTGCGGATGCCAGGTGTGCTTGTTTCAATTTAATGTTTTTACACCTTATTGATGCTATCCTCCTCACTTCCTTTGGCAGAGGCCATAACCTCTACCATTAATACCTGTATGGATCCATTAAAGCCCAACCTTGATTGTCCTATTAACCTTGGCGATGGCTTACCTCAACCATTATCGCCGCTCAAAACCTTCTCGAAGGCTGTTGCTAATTCCTCTGCGGTCTGTGTTGGAGCTAAATTTAACTCTTCTTTCCAAGATGAAGTGAGCCAACCAGGTAAGGGATCTTTGGATGCCCTGATGCCCTTCTCCATTTCTCTAAATTATGTTATGTCTTGTGAAATTATAAAGGAAAAGAATAGGTTGAAAAACTATGCAATTTTCTTTGCCGCGGTTGAACCCAAAAAGAGCCTGGCTCAGAGATTCCTTGATGACTGGTTCCATAATTATTGGAACCTAAAGTTAGGGCACCACATCTCCTTCTACAGACAAATCCAGAAAGGCCTGTTTGTTATTTTCTTTAAAAATTTGGATTCGCAGGAAGCTATCCTTAAAAAATAGTATTGGTCTGTAGGGAGTTCTTCATTTTGTGCCCTAGCTTGGATGTCTAAGGCCGTTCATGAAGAAGTCTTGGCCCTATCGGCTCCATGTTGGTTAATAGTAAAAAACCTTCCTCCATTTCTCTGGAAATTTCTCCACCATATTCTTGAACCCTTGGGAAAAGTTATTAGGGTTGATGAGACTACACGGTTGGTCCCCCATCTGGATGTGAGAGCTTTGATATCATTAAAACCAGGTATTGACATCCCTCTAGCCCTAGCTATTAACATTGATGAAGATTCATATATCTACCCCTTAGAAATTCTGGGAGGGCTTAATGCGTGTTTTCTTTGTAAAAAGGAAGGGCACCTAAGGAGAAATTGCCCGATCATTAAGAAAAAGACCGAGTCTGTGTCCGCCCCTGCTGCTAATAATGAATTGACCTCTAAATTTAACAACACCTCCACCAAGGCTATTCCCCAAGTGAATACTCATAAGATGAAAGATACTTCACCCCCTCACACACAACTGAACACCCCGCCCTCATTGAAAATGCCCGATAACTTGCCTCTCTACATTGATCCTAAGAATTCCAACACCCAACCCAATGGCTTTCAATTAGTCACCAAGAAAACCAACAAGAGGAGGAGGAAGACCAATAAGTAGGGCAATGCGGAAGAAATTACTCCCCTGCTGCTTACCCCTAATTTGATTGGAAAATCTCCCAGTGATAGCATTCCAGAATTTGTTATGACCCCTGTTGCTGGTAGCCTTGGTAGTGTCGAGGTTCATGTCCAGCACCTCCCTCCAAAAGTCTTTAAGGAAATTGAGGATGACTATGTTATGGAAATTATTCCCACAGGGGATAACCCTGACATAGGCAACCCTACATGCCCTACGTTCTCTCATATCTCTATTGCTATTGATATGGATGACACTACTACCCAGGGATCTGATCATGATGAATTTGATTGGATGCTTGACATTCCCAAATCCAAAAGGAGGGGTCACCCTTTGGGCTCGAAGAACAAAAATACTACTGCTAAGATAGATGAGGGGATTGTGTCTGCCACTACCACTCATGGCACCTGTGGACCCTTGGGCCTAAACCGCGTTCCTTCTACTAATGGTTTATCATGAATTACATATCCTGGAATATCAGGGGTCTTGAATCCCCCGAGAGGAAGCATATTATTAAAAGATTTATTGATAATTTTAAGTCCATAGACATGCTTATGTTGCAGGAGCTTAAAGTTGTTGGATTCATGGTTGATACTAATCTTAATCACATCTGGAAAGAGGCTTTCAAAATTTATACTGACCATCTGAAAGGTAGGGGTGGGGCTGCTCTTTTAATTAATCCTAAATGGGCTAATTTTATTAGAGACAAAGGTGTCTCCTCGTGTAATAGGGTCACCTGGGTTATTATCAATTACAATAATATCACTTATGGTATATGCTCCCTGTATGCTTCCAATGATGTTAGAGAAAGAGCTACCCTCTGGTCTTGGTTGAAATCCCTTCCTGATATTCCATGGATTCTTGTGGGTGATTTTAATATGGTGGAATCCCAAGCTGATAAAACTGGTGGGCTCCCTTTTTTATGGAAAGATGGGGAAAGAGGGCCTTGGTTTAATCTGAAACACTCTAAATCTCTATTTGACCCTTTGGAGGACAATGGCTACTCCAATAACAATCCCAGACACACTTGGTGCAATTACCAGCAAGGGCCTTTGCGGATTTACGCTAGGCTTGACAGATTCTATGCTAACAAGAACTGCTTCTCCTTCCTCCCCGATTTGAATGAGAACCTTGTTACTGTTACCCCTATTGCACTTTCTGACCACCATCCTATTTCTGCTTTGATTAAGATTAACAACTTCCTTGCCCCTCCCAGAGCCAGCAATAATAGATTCATCCTTAACTCCTCGCTACTTAAGGACATTGATGTTATCTCAGCCATTCATCTTGTCAGGAATATTAACAAAAACTGCTCACCCTCCCTCTCTAATATTGATAGGTGGGAGCAGAACATGCATGCTTGGCATGCTCTGCTCCAAACCATTGGGCAAAAAATGCTAAGGACTACAGATTTCATGAGAAGACCCTATCCTCTAATCTGTGATCTACTGAGTCCAATGTCCAATTTGACCCTACGGATTGTAATATGATCCATGCTGTTACTAGAGCAAGAAATGAACTTAGGCAGCATCAACAGATTAAAATCCATGGGGCCAGCATTAGAGCTAGGGCTCTCTAGCTCCAGCATAGGGATAGGGGTAATAAATTCTTCTTCAATCTTCTGAAGCAGAAGAATGCCAATGAAGCTATTAACAGACTTGTGGTTGACAATATTGAGGTTGACACTGTTGAGGGGATTAAAGAAGCCTTTGCCTCCTTTTATCATAACCTTTTTGCCTCTGAAGACACTAGAGAGACCATCTCCACCAGAGATAAACTCAGAAATATCATCCCTATTAAAATTACCCCCCATGACTCTGAGATTCTCGGTCAAAGAGTTACCATGGAAGAGATTGAAAAAGCCATTAATGCCATGAAGAATGACAAGGCTCTGGGGTCTGATGGGCTGTCGACTAAATTTTATAAAGCTAATATTGATTAGATTTGCAATGATCTCTTTGACATATATAATGAAGCCTATATCAATGGGAGTCTGGGGAACTTTATTAATAGAGGGATCATTAAGTTGATCCCTAAAGAGGGTGATAAGGCTCTTATCAAGAACCGGTGCCCCATTACCCTGCTTAATGTTTCCTATAAAATTCTTGCTAAAATCATAGCCTTTAGACTTGAAAAAATTCTCCCTAAAATTATAAGCTCTACACAAACTAGGTTTATCAAAGGGAGATACATCCTGGAGAATCTTATCACCAGTTGGGAAGCTATGAACTGGGCTAAGATCTCCCAACAAAATTTTTCCATGCTTTTGCTGGACTTTGAGAAAGCCTATGATAGGACGGAATGTGGTTTTGTTATCATGATGCTTGAGGCTTTTGGTTTCCCAAATGTCTTCTGCAACTATATTAAAGTCTTACTTAAAGATTCCTTTGCTTAGGTGGATGTTAACGGATCTTTATTTGAAACCTTTAGCCTGGGTAGGTCCATCAGACAAGGATGTCCTCTGGCTCCTGCTTTTTTTGTGATAGCCTCTGAAGCCCTGGCCTATATTCTTAATGACTCCTCACTCTCCCTGGTGGTTAAAGGAATCACCTTTCCCAACAATGATAATATTATCAAGTGCCAATTTGCTGATGATACCAATATCTTCTTTGAATTAACTGAAAATAACTTTGAAGTTCTCCATAATAAGCTTAACTTGTTCTGCTATATCTCAGGTGCTCGGTTGTCCCAGTCTAAGTCTATCTGCCTTGGCTGGAACAATCAATCACCTGACTGGCTCTGTAAGTATGATTTTCAGTGGGGAGGCCCACATAAGATTGTAAAATATCTGGGTATCCCCTTCTCGGTTGAGCCCTCACTTAAGGACATGTGGCTTTGGGTGAAGGAGAAGATTGTTAATAAACTTAATAAATGGTATAACAAATCTCTATCTGTAGTGGGAAGGGTTCAAATTTGTCAAAAAATCCTCTCATCCTACACCATTTACTATTCCTCAGCCTGGATGTTCAGTAATAATCAAATTCTTAAAATTCAAAAGACCATTAGAAACTTTCTTTGGTCTTACGGGAAAGGTAATAAAAAACTTCATGCTGTGAAATGGAATTGGTGTCATGTTGATAAGCACCTTGGAGGGCCAGGATTAAAGGATCTCAAAACATAGGGGATGGCCTTGGCCACCAAGTAGATCTTTCACTGTTTAGATGGGGATGAACCGTGGAAGGTTCTTATGAGAAATAATATTGAAAATGGTGTCCCTAAGAAGGCTAAGTCCTGGAAAAATATCCCTTTTTGTGATCTCCTTATTGGGGACTTTCTTATCAATGTTCAAGGTTTTGCAGTTTTTAGAACCATATGGAAGGCTTGGGATTCCATTAAAAAGTTGATCTCTAATAAAGATTTTCATGATCATACCCATCTATATGGGGAAAGATCTATTTGGTGGAATCAACATCTCTTAGGTAAAACCCTTGCTTTATCCCAAGGTTGCTCTGTGAAAATGTGGAACCAGCTGGGCATCTCTAAGTTTATTGACATTTTTGAAAGAAACTGCCTTATTGACTAGGATGAGATAAGAATCAGATATAATATTCCTTTATCTCAGAAGAAGACTTACAATATGATCCTCAACGCCTGCAATAATCTCCCCTCTTCCTATAATATTGTCTCTCGCAGGTTTTTGAATATTAAATGGCCGGGAGGAACTATTATCTCCAATATTAAAACCAAGAAAATCTACTGTATCTTGAACAGTAACACAAACATTATTGAGCATGTTAATAAATTCTGGTACTCCAATATGGAGGTGAAGCACTGGAATAAATTTTTTCTGAAGCTTTAGAAGGCTCCTATAGACCCTAAGATAAGGTGCTTCAAATGGCTTATGAATATTAATGTTGGAAAGTTGAATATACTAAAGTATATGACTATATTTAGTGCTGTCATTATGGCAACAAAGTCATATGAAGTTTTGGAGTCAGCACACATTATCAAAAGATCAGAAATTGGCTAAGTACAGAAAACAGGACAGAGCAAGGAATAGACTGTTATAGTTTTGATTAGCGTGTGTTCATTTGTTATCCAAATGATATGTGCCTTTGAAGATAATCTTATGAATATGTTTACATGCTAAGCCTAAGAGAGCATGATTAGATCTGCAAGTATGAAGAAGATATAGCCAGTTGAAGAGGTACAACCAGTGAATGACAGAATAGGACAGAGATCATGGAAAGAGCCGACAGAGATTGTTTTGGCATGGAATTTTCACTCATCCTCGGGACTTGCACCTTTGGATTAGTGATTTTTAGTGACCTAAAAATCTATGGTTAAAAGTGCATGACTTGATTGATCTGGGATAATTAGTTAGAGCTAATTTGGTGAAGCAGACTGTGTGAAAAGACGTGTCTATTCGGTTTGGGTAAAGCAGTTATAATTAATGTTAAGCTGACTTAATGAAGGGTTGTGTGGTTATTTAAGTGATCAAGATAGATTTTAAAAGGTTTCCTAAAGCTGAAATGTTCATGTCTTTTGATGAAGTACTTATAGAAGGTCATTTGTGATCGAAGAAGTTGCGGAAGCCAGAGATAAGAAAAGCAGAGCAGAGTGTAAAAGCAGCAAAGATATATCTGTCATATGTTGATGATATATATATATATATATATATATATATATATATATATATATTGCAGTAGAAGCTTTGAGAGTGCATACAAGATTGTTGTAGAGATCAACAAGAGGTTAAATCATCAACGCACAAAAGGAACTGATCAGACAAGCAATGTCACAGCAGCAATTCACCTTGCAGATACAGTGTGTATCGAAGAACTAGAAGGTTGTAGCCTTCACCACTTGAGAAGTGTTCTCTTAGACAGTGAGTCCACCACCCCTAACAGGGTTATTATAAAAGACTCCTAATAGGGTCTGACCCTTAACAAGGTTACTGTACTTCATGTATTGTAAAGACAACTCCTAACAGGGTTAAGGATCTTCTAACAAGGATCATAAGACACTAGTACAAAATATTTATGGGTACTAATTCCCACCGGGGTTTTCACCTATATTGGGTTTCCCCGTAATCATATATGATGTTATGTGTTGTGTATATTTATCTTACTTGCATTGATATTCAAGTTCAGTACATAAGCAATTAAGTAAAGATTCAGATAATAAGAAAAAGTATTAATTGATAGATCACTGATTCACCCCCCCCTCTCAGTGATCCTAATCCTAACACTTAATAGAATCCCCCTTAACAGAGACCCTGCCAATATTGAGCTCTGTAGACTTTGCAAACTTCCTGAATCTTGCAAACATATTTTATTTGATTGTATATTTGCTAAAGAGGTTTGGAATATCTTTGGTTTCTCTTATCCTAAATATCTTGATATATTTGAAATTATTAATGGGCATATTCATGGTTTGAAGAAAGATACTAATCTGATATGGATTATTTTATCCTCTAACATCTTATGGCAGGTTTGGAAATGCAAAAATGAAGAGAGGTATCAAGATATCCCTAGATCCCTTACTGAGTCCTTTCGAAAACTCATTCTTTTCAAAATTTCCTCGCAGGTTTGTATCAGCATGATGATTGAAAAGGAAAAGCTCAAAATATTCCTTCAAATGGGGCACTCAACTATGTTTGTGTTCGAAATGAAGGATGGTTACGCTTGGCGGAAGCGTATGGACAACCTGGCCATCTTCGAGAAAACCTTAAAGAAACTTCACAAGGAAATCAGGAAGAATAAGAACACCACTGATGACCAAATATACATGCTGACGCAAATTCAGGCGAAAAAAAACATCGTCGGATGGAGGGAACCTTGGGCTGGACTGCATGGGTGGATTACCATGAAGACGTTCTGCACTAGCTGCTGCTTCCTCTTGTTTACTTGCTTTACGTAAACTATGTTTTTTTAATACATTGATACTTTGACTCCTCATATTATGTACTTTACATTAATATGAAATTATAGAAATGCCGCAAATGTGTTTGACTTTGATAAAAAAGAAAAGTCGATAAATTAATATAAATGAAAATCCAGAAACAATTTTGCAAGGACATCATTTTATGCAGTTGATTGCATTTCTTAACTTAAATGAATCGACAGATTAGCAAAATTGCATATGAAGTTCAATGTAGGCCAAGGGAGAATAATTCCAAAGGTTAACAAGAATTTCACGTTACAAACTAAAATATTTAGAATAAGAAATGTAGACATTTTTCTCTGTGAATTCAATTGCACTTTTATTATGGGGTATCTGTTGATTGTGGAATGACTAACAATCTAGTGATCAAAAATATAAAAAACATGTTAATATATAATATATGATCAACAATCTAATTATTAGAAAATATAAAAACATGTTAATTTTATTAAAATATATTTTAAAAAAAATTTAGTCATCAAAAAAATCATTGAATCAAAATTAAATATAATAATAAATTAAAAAATTAAAAAACCCCACTTAAAAAATTTTCACATGCACAAATAGTTGACAATCTTTAATCTGCAACACAATTCCAAGCACCGTTGTAACAATTTCTGGTTAAACTAGCTATATTGCATACAATTCAAAGAAATCGACAATGATCCTTCAATTTCTCATTAATGCCAAATGAAATGAAATTTTCATATAATCTTTTATCTCAGCACTAGTTACTCTGAGACATGTATGCAAAATGTGAAAGTATAGTGAAGGCACATAGGCTGTAGAAAAAAATGCCCCTTTCTAATATCCAAAGGCACGCTAACCTTCCTTCATGATGCCATCAAAATCTTCACATGCACAAAAAAGAAAATCGGAAAAAATCTTTTTTTTTTAATGAATAGAGGCCTTTTCCATTAATAATAAAGTATAAAGTACACTATTAACAAAAAAAGGGTTGGGGGATACAAGATCACCCCGCAAGAGTCACTCGGAAATAGTCAAACACATCAACTATTCATTAAAAAAACATAAAAAAGAATCCCTCAGGCAACCATAACAGTTGCGACCGAGGGAGGAGGATCCTTGTCCTCAGGGTTTGCCCACATATTGGGGTCTGGAAGTGGGTTAGGAATAGACCATTCATCCTCTTCATCTTTGTCTTCCATTTCTTCTTCCTCCCGCCTGGGAGAAATCGCAAGAGCCAGGCGAGGGAACTTATCAGGAACATTAGCTGAAGGCTAGTCAGTACCAGCAACAATGGGATCAGGATTAGTAAGCCATCTCCCAGCCAAAATTTGGTGAGGAGGACAAGCCAAGCAATGCCTCCAATTGGCTCTTCCACTAGAGGATTGGAGAGGATCCTGAGATCGAGGAGTCTGAGATTGCTGTGTAGAAGAGCTACAACCATGATGATGAACATGAACCAGAGTGTGGTCGGTAGAAAGGGAGTCCGATGACACTTTGGAAACCGTACAAGGGCATTGCCCCAATGCTGCAAAATTTCTTGCAATTGGGCCACCTCAACAACCACTTTTTTTGCCTGCACTTGAATCTACATCATTAGATTATTACAAATGCATTTTTAGTATACATAGAGATATTAATATCCAAAAAGTTGGGAGTGAAAAGAACAATATTCTTATCTTTCCAAAGAGTGAAAAGAATCTCCATCTTGAAAGCATACCAAATCTGGGTAAATTTTGAAGACATCCTGGGTGAATCACCCAGCAAAACCATATGCTAGGAAAAGGGAAATGATTGAAAAGGCTTAAAGAAATCATGAATCCAACTCGAGTACTATTGAGCTCGGAAACAAAACCAAAATATATACATGAAAGTCTCTGGGAGGCCATGGAGAGGAGGCTTGGGATTAGGGACTCCTAAGTGTCTAAGCCTAGAACCCATGGGAAAACCTTGAAAAATCACACAACAGGAAAAATGAGCAACTTTTGGCTCTGTGATAGCAGACCAAATAGTAAGAACATGGAACCGCCAAGACTTTTGAGAAGAAGACAGATGCCATTTGTGATTCAAAGTGTCAACTATCGGTAGATGGAGCACCAACCAAGAATAACCCATAATGGGTTTGTAGTTAGTGAGAGGATTCCAAGGATACTACTTCCAATCCTTCCACTAGGGCTTGATAGAAATAATTCCAAGCTTATGCAACAAATGACGAGGTATGGCCAAGACCAAAAGGTCAAAAGTTTTCCAATCTGTGTGAGAAAGCCGAAACTGCACCTAAAGATCTTCCCAAGAGAGGAGACTCATGGTGGCTCTAGAAAAAAGATCCTTGGGAGTTCTGATGCCATGTTTATGAAAACACAGAGCATGCAAACCCTAGATCTTAGCAAGCGGGAGTCATTGCTGATGAAAAAGAGGCGACCACCAAATATTGTGCTGATTAAAAGGGACACCATCTCAAAAAACATTTCCAGCCCACCATAGCCATGGTTTAACTACTTCCTAGGCTCTCTAGATTCTTTTGACAAAAAAAGTGCCTTGGATTTGAACTAGGTCTGACATAACAAGAAGGGTTTGGAAACCAATCCCCTTCCAGGCCGGTCTGTGAACTGGGAAGCCTAAAGAGATGCAATGCCTTAGTAGGACCTTCCAAGCTTCATCCCTAGTAAAAGATCTGATCACCCATTTGAAACATAAAGAAATACCTTGTTTCTGGGTGGAAAGGAGACCAAGACCCCTAGAATCTTTGGGAAGGAAACTATACTCCCATGAAACTATGTGGAAGCCATGAGAATCGTCTCCATAGGCCCACAAAAAATTGCATAACAAATTTTCCAGCTTCATATGTGAAGCTTTAGAGAGCACCCAACAAGAGGAGTAGTACACATGGGTAGAAGCTAGCACTTTAGAACAAATGTGGAACTTACCAGCCATGGATAAATTCTTGGTAATCTAGTAGTCAAGATTCTTCTCAATTCTGGCCAAAAGAACATTCCGTGTTAGAGTATTATTACTTTATGATTATTAATTAAATCATATTGATTTAATTATATAAGTTCCTATTACTCTAGTTACTTAAGCTTCATTTAGGTGCATTATTAATTAATAATGTGCAACCTAGCTTTTCCCTTTAGGGTTTCTATCTCACCTTTTATAAGGTTGAGCATTGTACTTTTTCATTATCTCTTATGCATTTTTCACATTTGAGAGCACTTTTCTTCTGTCTCCATTTTTCTTCTCTTGTAATAGGTTATTGGCTAACAGGTTCTTCTTGGGTTGTGTAGAATTGAGTTTGATCAATACTTTCATGGTATCAAAGCTCAGATCTATGGCTGCTTGTTCCTGATTTGAAGATTTTTGGAGCTTGAAGGGTTTTTGATTTTTAGAGTTTTTTGGTTGTGGATTTGGGGGGCACTAGATTTTGGAGCACTTTGGGCACAAACCAACCTCACAGTTGTGTCCAGAAGGCCCAAAAACCCCTATAGTCATATAAGGCATGACCTATTTTAGGCAAAGTTGCAATTTGAGGCAAAAAAAATTTGTTTCTAGAGTCGTACGGCCTTGGCTCGCATCCTAAGAAGGAAAATTTTTTATTCAAAACAAAAATTTTTTTTTATTATTCATTCAAAAAAAAATCATTTTTATGCAAAAAAATTTTTTGCAATTGCAAAGGTCACGTTAAAAAAGTTTTTAACAACTTTCAAAAAGTTGTTGTTTTACTTTTTGAAAAAGTCCTTTTGACTTTTTTGGCAAGCATGCCATAGGTACTTAGTACCTAGAACTATGTGCAGGCCTGTACCTGCTACTACTGCACGTTTCTTTTTTCAAAGCAATTTTTTTTTTGACAAAACATGCATTTTTAATGCAAAATCAAAATTTTTTTTTTTGCCTCCACATTTTTAGTACATCTGCCATTTTTGGTGAGATCTGCCAATTTTGGCATTAAAATTGGAGATCCACCAAATTTGGTGAGAATTTTGAGATTTTTGGAATCAACACATGCAAAAATTCTTGGCATGGATTTCGAGGCGTACAGTCACCTGGTGATGTCAGCATACAGTCAACACACAGTCAATAGGTGATGTCAGCATATAGTCATCGCCCAGTTAGTAGGTGACATTAGCGATGATGTCCTCAAGTCAAGTGATGGTCATACAACCATCAAATTTTTTCCCATGACTGGCTTTTTCAGCAGGCTTGCATTTTGGGGGTACTTGTGCTTTTTTGTTTCTACAAGGCTCATACAGACTCAAAAGTTGACATATCATATATCAACGGAAAGGTCTTTCTGAGCCCGTCACATTAGTGTAGGTTTCATTTCTTGATTCTTCCATTTTGATTCCATTTTTGAGCTTCAATGTCAAGGTTCACAAATTTACATTCTAAAGCATTTCTTTCTCTTTCTTTCTTTCAAGTTTTCAAAATTGTACTGGAATTGGGTTTTATCGATTATGGGGGGTGTTCTTTCTTGCTTTTCTATCATTTATCTCAGAAAAAGTAAACATTGTATCACATAAAACAAAACCCCTTCTACATCTTCTGTCTAGTTTTGAAAGAAAACATAATTAAAAAATTAGTCAAAGCACAGGGCACTATAGTAGACACAACATCTGTTGAGATTCTCACTCCACACAATTACCATGTGTAGAAGGCTTGTATGACACGGCTTCTTTGATCATGAGGGTTGTGGTCCTATTTGGATAAATCTCAGCCTTAGTTGACTTGACCATTTGAGGTCATGCAACACAGGAACAAGATAGATGAAGCCATGGGTTTGATGTCACTACATGTTTCAGACAGTCTACTTTTTCACCTTGATGGATGCCTTACTCCTCAAGCCATTTGGAATAAGTTTCAAAATCTTTTTGGCACTGTGAATGAGTTCAGGGCACTACAGATTGAGGCAGAGTTGACTTCATTGATACCTGTTTCTTTTCCCACCATTGAGGACTTCTTGACGAAGTTCAAATCTCTCTGTTCAGTTTTACAAGGATGTGGGAAGAACAAAACAGATAATGAGTGTATTTACCTGATTCTTTCTAAGCTTCAAGGAAAGTTTTAGATATTTTCTTCTAATTTCTACTCCACTATGGATGCACTAGGTGCACGACATGTTATGCCCTCTTTTGAGACATTTTGTGACCGATTGACTCATGAGAAATCTAAGCTCACTCAGATGGATTCTCTTACAGGTTCACAGTCACAAGCATTTCTTGCCAAGTCACCTTAGGTTACACAGACACAGAAGCCGAAGCAGATATCAGATTCTTCTTCTCAGCACTCTACTGGACCACCATCTTCTTCTAAGAAGGAGAAACATAAGACTAAGAGACCTACATGTTCCTATTGTCAGAAGGGAGCTCATGATGAGTCAACTTGTTTTTAGAAGAGATTCGATGGCTATGAAAAATAGATTGCAGATTTGCAAGCTCTTCTTCAGAACAACAATGTTTCCTCTCCATCCTCTTCTAGCTCACAGGGGTTTGATTTTCAGTCTTCTTCCACATCTTTGACATTTGGACAGGGTCATGCATTACGGGAATTTGTTGCATCCCCTTCACAGGTCCCTTGGATACTGGATTCAGGTGCTTCTCACCATATGGCATTTTCTTAGGATTTGTTCTCTTCTTTTGAGGCTTCTCCTATTCCTCATATTCTCATGGGGAATAACACTGTACAGACAGTCTGCAGGACAGGTTCGGTCAGCATTCAGGATGGCACATTCAATGATGTATTGTA
>MU226363.1:2330749-2344380 GCA_018584345.1 Thuja plicata | reverse complement strand
AATTTGATAGTACCCACTCTTCAAGTCAATTTTAGAGAAGTACTTAGCACCCCCCAAGAAATCCATCAAGTCTTCTATTCTAGGAATTGGAAATCTATACTTGATAGTTATCCTATTTATTGCCCTAGAATCAGTACACATCCTCCACTTACCTCCCTTCTTAGGATCCAACACCACTAGGATAGCACAAGGGCTGATGCTTTTCCTAATCAATCCTTGAACCAACAATGCTTGCACCTGTCTGGCTATCTCCTTGTTTTGCTCTGGTGTCATCTTGTATGCAGCTTTGTTTGGTAAGGATGCTCCTAGTATGAAGTCAATTTGATGACTTATCTCCCTCTTTGGTGGTAGTGAAGATAGTGTACCTTCACAAATTATATCCTTGAACTGATCCAACAGTTCTCTCACCTATTTTGGCATAGGTTCTTGTTTATGAGTCTCCTCCTCCTTTGGCTTTAACAAGATTGCATAGCCAACTTCATCATCTTTCATATCCCTTAGGAATTCTTTTCCATTCATCAACATGGCACTAGATTCTGCCTTCTCCACTATGCCATCTTCTATTAAAGATTGTATTTTGAAAGTTACCCCATTTTTCTTGAAGGAGTACTTGTTATCTTTCCCATTATGGATAGCTTCTCTATCATACTACCATGGTCTACCAAGAAATATATGGAAAGAATCCATTAGCAAAACATCTCATAGTATCCTATCCTGATACTTTCCAATGGAAAATTCTACCCACACTTGTTCATTCACCAAGATGTTTTGACCCTTATTCAACCATGTAACTTTATAGGGACACACATGTGGGATTTTGGTGAGCTTCAAATTCTTTATTGCCTCCTCAGATATGACATTATCTATTGACCCTGAATCAATGATCACCTTGCACACTTTCCCCAAAATCTTGCCCTTCACTCTAAAAATATCCCTCCTTTGCTTGTGCTCATCTTTGGTGGGTGTCTTGATTAGGATTATTCTCAACATAAGGTGTTTTCCTTTCTCTGAATCTAGACTCACCTCTGATTGTTTAGAGAAATCTTCTTCTTGGACATAAGCTATCTTCTTCTCCCCTTGTGAGGATGTTGGTTTATTCGGACACCTATATGCAGGATGCCCCATCTATCCACAATTGTAGCATTTCACGGAAGAAAAGTGAGAGCTTCTCCCAAAACCTCCTAATCTCCCTCTGCCACTATTGTAAGAACTTCTTCCTCTATTATTGTATCCACCCCTACTACTTGTTTCTTGTCCTTGCTCTGAATATCTAGAGTCCCCTTGTCCTCTACTATCATTGCCTCTTCCACTTTAACCTCATCTATGGCCACCTCTGTTGTCTTTACCCCTTCCTCTACCTCTGGAGCTATAATCCCGCCTCTTCTTGAGTTTCTCTTCCACTTTAAAATCCATTTGAAAAAAAAACTTTGAATGGAATTTAGGATAAAGAGACTAAGTTCCTCTTGAATTTTCCACCTTAATCCATTAAGGTATCTTGCAACTTTGATACTCTTTGTCTCCTAGATTCTTGATCTAAGACAAAGTTTTTGAAATTCTTCGGTATAGGCTGGCACATCTAGGTATTTTTTCCTAAGGTTCTACCTCTTCTTATGCAGTTGAATGTCATAATCTTTTTGAAGGTAATTCTCCTTCACCTTTGCAACCATTGTTGTCCAATTTGATGTGGGCTTCTTTCCCTCCTTCTCTCTTTCTTCCTATAAGAAATTCCACCATGTGAGTGCTTTCCCTCTTAGCCTTGACTTGGCTATCTTCACATTTTGTGCTTCTATAATTCCATCACACTTGAAGTGATTCTCCATCCCTTCAAGCCATTCCATGACCATTTTAGTGTCCATCTTACCAGAGAATACTAGTATTCCTTCTAGAGCCTCCCCACTCAATGCCTTGAGTGCTTTGAGGAATGGTTCCTCAGGTAGAGTAGGGTTAGGCTCTGGTTCTACCTCCTCTTCTACTGGTTTCTTTCCTTTATCTATCCCTTATGCATTTCTTCTCTCAAATTGCTAGCAGTCTCTACCACTTCTGCCATTTTGATCTTCATTTCCTCCATTTCTTCTTCAAGAAGCCTATTCTTGATTTGTTTCTTTGAAAAATCCTTGGCCAACTTTGCATTGGTCACCATGATGTTCTCACCTATGGATTCAATCCACTCTGACATGCACTCATTCACTCCCAAGCCTTTCAATGGCTCTGATGCCAATTTGATGGGGAGCTCCTCTCCTAGAGCCTTCTATCTCTCTCTAAGACCTTTCTCTTGGTCTTCTTTTAGGTTCTCTATCACTACCCTAACTAGAGGATGCCTCTCTAATCCCCTAACACACTAGGAGCTCTCCACCAACTTCAAACACTTCACTAGACCTTTCTCCATAGCTCTGTTCTTTCATGGTTTCCCTATTCACCTAACACCCCAAATGGTGTCAAATTCTTGTGGATTGGTTTCTTTCCTCCTCTTAGGTCTAACCAAACCCCTATGGATCCAATTTTGTGGATCTTTCATACATTTCCCAATCGAGTTCCAAATTACTAGCCTTTTAGGCCTTGTAGCCCTTTTAGGCCTATTTACACTCCTAATCACTGAAAAGGTATTTTCTTCCTAAAACCCCTTAACACCCCTAGAAAAAAATTGCATATTATTTGTGGGTTTTTCCTGCCCTTAAGGATTTTCTAGGTCTCTAATTCCTATCTTGTCCGTACAATGGACTTTCACCAAACCCCTAAAAATAAGGGTTTCTAGGGCATGGAGACTGGTCTGGTTTCTTAGGTTTCTTTAACTGATCAAATGGGTTCCTCAAAACTTCTCCTTCCATCACAAGGTCTACACTTCATGCCCCTACACTCCTCTATCCTTGATTGGCACATACCAATCACTCTGCAACCTCCATTGCCTCTGCACTGTTCAGTTACCCTAGCTAGAATAGTTAGTACTCCCATAGGGCTTGATTTTTCTCAAGCTTCCCCTGCACACACACACACGCTCCATAAACCATATCTACAAATTATATACAAGGCTCTAGTGGATTCCAAGTGGTCATGGAGTTTGAACCATGGGAACACCAAGAAAAGCCATTCTTTACATGACTGGACCAAAACTGGCCAGTGAACTCACAGAATGCAAGAAAATAAAAAACCTAACGAGAAAGAACTAATAGCTAATCTAATTCCACAAAGAACTCAGAAATTACATTTCAAACACTCTATAAAAGTGATGGATGATGACTCTATAGCTTAATTACACTACAAATTAGTTGTTCTCAAACACCAGTCCATACAATATGAAATCTAACTATCAGATTAGGGTTGAAATAACCTTATATACTTCCATCTCACCTATCGAGACCCTCTAGTCAGGATTTGGGCATCATAAGAGCCGATTCCTAAAAACTAGGAAATGTTGTTATGACAAATTTAAAACTTGTCATGACAACTCTTGTCAAAATGTCACTTTCTCAACTTTGAGGGTCCTAATTGGTTCCAAACCTTACCAATTGACCTCAAATGAATTAATAACATTAAAAACTTAAAAATATTCCCACTTTAGGACTTTGGTCAACCCTTTGACTTTTGAGTTGACTTCTAGGTTCTAGACCCCTAGAATCAACTAGACTCAACAACATACAAACCCTAATCTTTCCTAACTCTAATCACACCTCAAACACACTAGGGACTTTATAGATTATTCCTTATTCATGGAAGGTTTACCAAACCAACCTTAAAGCCAAAATGTCTAGAGATCTACTTAAAGACCTTAGGGTGCTCTTGCACCACATAGAAGATCCAAAATTGTTTTGTGATCTCAATGATGTTATGTAAGAAATTGTACATTTATATTCAACCTTTGTGGTAGTCGAACAAAGGGCAATTGCTCTATTTTCACCCTACATTGGGTTTTCTCCAAGGCAAACTATGTGTCAAGTTTGTTACGTTGTAATTTATTAATTGTCTCACATGTTGAGAAGATATTTGAGTTTATTAGATTTGAACACGTCATTAATAGTTGTGACATCCATTGTTGTGTAAGTTTTAGTGCAAATTAAGGGTTTTGTTGAGTTCTTTTCATTGTAAACCCACTTGCTAATAGGAAAGATGAATCTTCTCCTCGTTGATAAATATGTGGTACCCCAAGGTCTTGAACTCATTCACAAGGTTGGAAGTGCAACATACCTTACCAATAATTACAGTTTTCCCAACAACAGATGATACATTGCAATCAAGACAAGCACACGAATAACTGTTTGTCATTTTCTATTTTCAAATAATAGTTTGTGATAAGTTATAAGAGGAATCTCATTATTTTTATTTGTATGCTCTCTGATTTATAAACACTTCATTTTCTCTGGCTTTTTTTCTGTTGGCTATCAATCAAACAAATTGCAATTAATAAATTGAATGAACACCCTTTAGGGCTTCCCGACCATAAATGATTTATTAAAATAAAAAGACAAAATGTTTGAAACATTTCACCCACTACTAGAATCTCCATGGTAACCCTTCATTCAACCTAATAATTATGAAGTTGGAAATACCTTATGTGTCCCTCATCTATGTGTAACAAGTGTGGGAAATACCTATGTAGCAAGGGGCAGTTGTACTACTTACAATACCGGTCATTGTGTCATGGTGTCATCCCTTGCAATAGATCAGAAGATCATGTGGACTAGCAGCAACAGACAATGTCTCTTAACCTCCTCTCCCGCACAATGGTACCATCTTCAATATTCTGAAAAATGATTTAGTTTCACATTTTTTTTCATGTATAGCCTGCAAATTTTGGCATTACGATGGTCTATTTAAAACCCATCAGAATTCTGACACCATTGGGGACTATTACAAAAAAAACCCAAATTCGCAAAAAATTCATCTGTTGAAGGTTGCCGTCAAAATTTGGCCCCAAATGTAGTTGTGGAGAGATGTCTCTCCAATCTATAGGTAGACACCTAAAGATGTATGGTGTCTCTGGAAGATACTGAAGTGTCCCTATGTCAATATCAAAGGTTTCCCCTTCCTAAACAGCTAAAAAGAACAAGTTAGGATCTAATGAGGATGGATGTAGAACATGTTACAAAGGCCCAAGTGTCTCCTCTAAAAACAAAGAGACCTCCTCTAACTATTGTACATAAGGATATGCAATCACATCAACCTCGAAACACTGATCATGTAGAGAATAGAAATGAGGGTCAACGTGTTCCCTCACAACAACTAAAAAAGGATCATCCTCATCAAAGAGAAAATGTATGTCATCAATAATGTCTCCCAAATCTACAATGTAGGATTCCACAGACAAACCTACAACATCTTTCAAGTAGTCATGCTCTGAAGTTGTATCTAGAAGACAAGGTGTACCCAACTGTATTGAATTGCATAGATCTATCACTATAGAAATGTATTTATGTGGAAATTGTTGATGTTGTGACTTTTTCCTTCGACTGTCTAAAGTATCCGCCACAAGTAAGCCTTCTGAATCAAGAGTCTATCAATCCCAACGAGGTCTAGTGGAAGAAGATGAAGGAGTATCCTCAACTATAAATAGACCAAGAAAAGGTATAATCTTGTGACATGGGTTTTTAATGTAGAATCACCATCAAAGTCACTAACATCACTATATATTATGTATCAAAGATGAGGATTAGTGGACAAGATAGGAGAACCTTCCTCAAAGTGAGAAATCATGCCTATGAAAATGTCACCTGTCTTAGGATCCATAAGTCTAAATGAATTCACACTTTTAGGATATCCAATAAATATGCAAGGCTTACTTTGAGGTTTGAATGCATTGCATTTTTGTGGAGGTATGCATGCCCAAAATGGACAACGAAAGACTTTGAAAATTTTCACAATTGATTTTATATCACACCAAGCATTAAAAGGAGTGATTCCATCCAAGGCTTTATGAGGAACTCAATTTTGGATGTGATTGGAAAAATTTATAGCTTCTATAAAAAGTGATGGATCAAGAGACTTAGCCTAAATCATGCAGATAGCCATTTCCGTAAGATTTTTAATCTTCCTTTCTGAAACACCATCTTGTTGCAAAGTGTATGCAACTGAATTTTGAAGATCAATTCCCTCTAGTGTAGAAAATTCAATAAGTCTTGAGTTCACATATTCCCTTCCATTATCTATTCATAGAACCTTGATGGATTTCCCTGATTGCTTCTCAACATGAGATTTGAAGGTAAGAAACTTATCAAAAAATTCACTCTTGTGACCAAGAAAGTAGACCCATGTAAAGAGAGAATAGTCATCAATGAAGGTGAGGACATAGCAATACTTGTTGTATGATGACACTGGAAAGGGGCTTTTTGAATCACATTGAAACAACTCAAGAACAATTGATTCTCTTTGAGAATTCCCTTTTTCAAATTTTAGTTATGGATGCATACCCATTGAACAACTTGAACATTCACCCTTAACAAAATTGATTGTAGGTATACCTTTGACTATATGTTCAAACTGCTCATGCCATAACTTACTTTGTGAATTTGAATGTCTTAGCATGACTTGATAATGAGAATTAGGCACAAAATAGGAGAATGCATAAAGCCTTGTGTCATGATTAGCTTTACCCACTACAACCAAAGCATCATTCTTAATATTTTTCACCACAACTAAATTAGGTAGAAACTAAACTTTCATTCCATCTTCGTAGTGAGTGATTTTGTATATTGAATGGATATTGGAGCTTAAGTTAGGAACAAAGAGGGAATATTTGAATGTTCCATTATCCATCTCAATTGAATTGTTCCATTCAAATTCCACTTGAGTATCATCTCTTACAAAGATGTGAGGTACCTTAGATGACTCCAATGAAGAAAACTACTCCTTTGAAGAATGCATATGATGAGTGACACCTAAATAAAGTATCTACTAATTTGAAGAACCTGTAGTTGCCATAAATTCTTTCCCTTTTCCTTTTGAAGTGGAAGGTTATGAATCCTCCTCTTTGTAGGCATTTGGAAAATAAAATTTGTGTCCCTTTAGTAAGTTTGTCAACTCATCAATATTATTAATGTGACAATGATGCTCATCATGACCATTCTTCATGTAATATGCACAAGGTGGTCTCTCCTTCATAAAATTATTTCCCTTCTTGTTGAAAGAAGATGAAGAATTACCTTGTTGTGAGGAGGTTGATTGTGATATATCTTGTTATGTCTTTGGCTTCCATTATTTCTGCTTCTTGTAGGAACCCTTTCCTTTATTCCCTTGATTTGCTAAAAAATCCTTAGGCTTTGAAGACCTGATAATGCCATGCTCATCAACTTTGATTGTTCTATTATCAACATCTTTGTGAAGGCATAAAATGAAGGTATAGTGTATGAAGAACCCATAGTAAACTTATGAGTTTGGAAGCTAGAAAAAAATGTTGAATACTATTATGGAAGACTATTCAACATATTTGTGAATCATGTGTTCATCCTTTTTGTCCATGCCAAAATCCTTGATTTTTTCTCTAATCTCTATAGCTGTAGTTACATAGTCTTTGATTGTATCGAAGTCCTTGGGATCTAAATTGGTGAATTTTTTTAATGAGATTATAACCCCTAACCTCATCAACTTGACCATACAATTTTCCAAATTTATCCCAAGCCTCTTTGACTAAGGTACAATTATCAATATGAAAGATGTGATCCTTTGATACATATGTCCTCAAAGTTCCAAGAGCCATAGTACTTTTAGTGAGCCATTCTAATTGAGCATTAGAATTAGTTTTAGGAATAGATAGTGCAGTAATAGTTCCATCAATATAATGAGTTAATCCTTCTTCCATTAGCTTACTGCGTGCACCAAATTTTGAAGTAACATTATTATGTGGAGTTAAAAGTGGAAATTTAGGAGAGTCCATGATGCACAAATAAAAGAGCACAAGAGAAAAAGAGGTACAATCACACAAGAAACCACTCCAAATTCACTCAATCAAAGACCCCCNCAAAAAAAAAAAAAAAACAAAAAAAAAATGATTTTGGAACTTTATATATAGTGTGTGTACACAATTGCCACTTGTCAAACAAGAGCTAAGTGGACTTCTGATTTTGATATTTAAAACTACCTTGTGAGGTCAAATCAAACTCAAAACGATATTGATAAGGATCCAACTAAAATCCTAGCATTAGAATTATAATAAATGGTTAAAATAAACCTAGATCTCAAAGTGATTATTTTCCCAAATATGCTATAATATGATAGTAAATAAAAATGTGTTCATATGAGCCTGAATGGAGTCTTTGAAGTTGAAAGAATGAGGATTGGATAGGTGCAATCACTAAAAATTGAGTTTTTTTGCAAAATTTGTCCACCAAAACAATAAAATAACACCACCACTAAAAATTCAAGAGATTCTACTCAAAATATTAAAAAACATTACACTAAAAAAGGAGTTTGTATAACCAAGTTATGACCCTCCAAAGTTGGACTATAAATCTAAAACTACAAATGATGAGGTGTCCAAATTTTTTTAAAGTTGTTGATGTCAATTATATATAGTAAAATTGATGGTGAAACGTTCATCAGGGCCAAAAAATGCCCCTAATTTTCATGTCCAGACGAATGTCAAATTTAAACAAATTTTCAAATGATGTCAACTAAGAAAATCCAGTGATTGAAATTGATGGCTTGCACATTTTCCTCAAGAGACACAGATGATTTGGGACAACTATGAATTTTTTGTTGATATGTATAAAAAATGTCTAATTTTGGTGGTCATCTTTGCAAAAATTTACTCTACATGTTTCCACAAAATTATTGTCATAATAAAGAGCATGAAAAGGAGATACATCATTCTCATAGGGTTTTGTTTTGTTTGTATACAAGAATGTGGGATCCAGGTGAGCAGATAAGAAAATTGAAGGTTGGAATTTTTGATGCGTTGAATACCACATTGATAGAATCACTTCATAGCTCATCAATATCAAATTCTAGTTATACTAGAAAAGGATAATCCAAGCATGTTGATGTGTCCCCAACTTTGAGTTTGGAAAAAGAGGATAAATTCCTTTTTGGTCGCCTAAGCTATAAAAGTAAATTTCAATTTTCAGATTTGTTACTTTCCTTTATGCCAATACAAAAAATTTATCATCATAGGAACCCTGCAATAATGTTTGATAGACACAAGGAGGTGACCCACTTGAGAAGTTTGAAGCTATACTTTAATAAGAAAATTTAAAATCAATTTAATATTTAATAGTTTGTGACTAAATGTCCTTTTCTGATTAGGATTTCAAGTTACCAACAAGGTGGAAGATTTCTTAAGGAAAGGATATGGTTTATCGTTTAGAATGAACAAAAGGTTTGTAAAGAGATTTATATAGTTAGCTTAGTAGCAAAAATGGAATATATCATCCATTTTATTGACATGCATTGAAATGCAATACTTGTGGCATTTGACAACTTTATGGAGGTAATCAAATCATGTTTTGTTTATGTTTCTAATTTCTCACATCAATACTTTGTCACATATTTTGATTTGGTAATATGCTTCTCTTAGTCATGTATTTGTAGAAAGCACATGAAGTACAAGATCTTGCCTTATAGTTTGACTTTTCAATTCATGGAGTTCAGTGTTTCAAAGGGAAGTTTTGCAATGCATGATAATAAATTTAAAATCTTTTTTTCATTGAATGTATTTAAACATTAATTAATTATTGGTAGTCGTGAGAAGAGTCATAATGGATGAAGAATCATTTGGATTGGGGACCATTGGAGTCATAAGTCACGTAGATGGAATGTTAAAAGAGGAGGTACGAAATGACTTCCCCACAACAATTACAACTTGGTATCTCTTGGCAATCCATGAAGGTCAAAGTATTGACCTCATGTTAGATTTTGTTGATGATGCATTTTACTCTAACATTTTAAATGCATTTTTGAAGAAAGTTAAATATAGGCCACTGAATGAATCTATGGAGTACATAATCTTCAAAAAAAAAAAGAGTTGTTGATGCTCTTTGTGGAGCTCAAAGTGCAATGGAATGAATGTTGTTTCTATATTATCATACTACCACTAAATTCTAAATCCATTATACCAATCCACATTGCTGCAATTGTCTTCTCTCAGGGTGAGGTAATGGTTGGTTCTTTGGTCATGCATTTTTATGATGGGTAGAAAAAGGGACATTTCTATCATATTCTCTTGTATCCATTTTATGGATAAGTACCTCCATTTATAGCACTAACATTTCCCCTTCTTGTCATTTTGGCACTAAATCTTGCTACATCTATTTAATTCCAAATTATTGAATCCTCAACCTATTTTTGGGCCAATTTAATCATATTAGTGTACATTAATCCTTGATTTTAAAGGTACATTTGTAATCTATCAACTTTTGTAGCAGATTGACACATCCTCCCTATTTTGATATCTTTGTGCTCTTGTGGAATTCTCATTAAACATTCGACATTTTTATTTCATGCCCTTTAACTCTATTTCTCATCATTTTAGGCCTTTATTTTTCATTTTACTTTTTCTTGGTTCCCTAACTCAATAGCCTATTATTTTTTAGGGAATTTTATTGATCATTATCATTCCATTGTGTAAGTTCACATTTAGCATCTCAATTTTTTTTAGTATCTATAATTGTAAACCATTTTCATGTATACAAATCAATGCCTCTGCATGAATTCTCTAAAAAAAATGAAACCCATATTTTAATGTTTTTGCATATATTTTGATATTTTTGTTCTAAGGTTATCATCTTTACACTTCTATTAAAGTATCCATCATATTATAGAATTATATTATTTGTTTGGCTTCTACTAACCCTTGTTGTAACTTGTTGGTTCTTTTTTTGTATCTCATCATTTATCCATGATATTCGAAAGATTACTAAATTATTTCTTCTAGATTTTCTTGTTGGCATGTACATGCTCACCTCAACGATGGATATAAATTGATATTGTATGCAATGAAAATTCATGCAGCTGCACAACAAGTCAAAACACACATATACAAGATATACCAAATACTAAAAGCATGCAAAGAACTTGAAATACAACTAAATTCTCACTACAACCTCCGATGAGCTAAAATAAGTGCACCCAAGACTCGTTTGATTTTCTCTTAGAGATTTTGTGGGTGTGCTCTCCCAACACAATGAAATAAAATCCCACTATGATAGATATAAAAGATGGTGAAGGGATTGAGGACAAGTATGAGGAACTTGCCCCAAGCTTCACATGATGAAGATTGAGAATGCAATAGCAAATCTAGAATGAAGATGCAAGATGAAATAAACTAAGATTGATTTCCATTACCTAACATGTAATATCTAGATGATCTAATTCTCATAAGAAACTAAATAGAATAAAGAATAAGACATGCTCAAGAAAATGCTCTAAAATGCAATCACTAGCTAGTTACTCTCACTAACTACAAAATGAGGAGTGAGGTCTCCTTTTATGGATTTGCTATGAAAAATGGAGGGCTGAGATTAAGAGGTGGAAAATGAGTGGCTAAGATTGAGGGTTAGGTAGGGTTTTGGTGAGAGTGAGGGAGATTAAGAGGCAAAAGGAATGAGTGGATAGGATTAAGTGGTTAAAGTGAGGAGTTGACTTTTCAAGGGGAGGGAATAATAATTTAAAAAAGTCACATGTGTGTGCAAGTGATTTAGACTAAAATGGGTTTATTACCTTTTAAGTGTGATTAGACTCAATTTAGCCAAAAGCAAGAAGAAGTAAGATTTAAATTAAATTAAATTAAATTTAAATGAGGTTTAGAAGAATTTTAGAGAAAATGGAGGGATTAAATAAATAAAATGTATTTAAAAAGAAATATGGAGGAAACATATATTAAAATAAATTTTAACATATTAGAGATAGTATTTAAATTAAATTTAAATACAAGGTGATGAATTTATTTAATAAAATTAAATAAATAGTTGAATATAACAAATATAGTTAATTTATAAGAATTAACTATATTGTTATAGGCAATATTAATTAAATTAATATAGAAATGGAAAAAGATAATTTAGGGTGTCTACATTTTGCCCCTCTTTCATGTGGTGTTGAAATCGACATCGCGTCAAAGAAGAGAAAAGAGGAAGATGCCCCAATCATGGAAGGATGAGAAAGGATGACGAGGAGGGATATATGGAAGGATGATGCCCCCTCGAGAGTACATACGGGTTTGGAGAACATGAATGTGCTCTTGAAATGGATCAAGGGAGAGGGTAGAGGGAATAAAAAAAAAGACTTCACTATGCAAAATGCAATCTATTTAAATGCAATGCAAATGAATTGTGTAAATGTTGGGGAGCACAACCTAGCTTTTGATATGATACTTGATGATATGCACCAAGGTATAAAGAACCAATATGGCAAAGTGTCAAGTACGTGATAAAAGAGATAATGATAAAGTGATCAAGTACAAAAAAATGTTAACACAAGCAATAAGAAAACATGCACAACAAGCCAAAAGCAAACCAACATGTTGCCCCTAGGTAGCTGAAAACCAATTGATGGATGGATCGATTGATGATGATTGATTGAGGATGACAATGTTAACGATAAGAACAATGTACATCCAAAAGATTGGGAAGTATATTTATATGAGTTGAGAGGAAGTTCAATGACTCACCTCAAGAATGGATATTATGTTTGACACAACATTGTTATCTAATTTGAGGGGACAAAAAAGTGGAAGGGGTTCACCACATCCACTTGATTTTAGGTAGACCTCTCATTCTTAGAATCTATCCCCATGTACATTTTTTGAGTGGTTGTGATCCATTGGTAGATAGTTATCCCTAGGAAGTTACTCATCCCATGCCCCTAGAAATAAGTTTGTATGCTATGCATGCTCTCCTCTTATGCTTTTGAGTCATATTGAGTGATAAAAAGTGGCGATGGGCTCATAATTATGTACACACCTACTGGAAGGAAATATATTGTCCATGTTCATGGTGTCTCTACTTATGTGAAACCCCATAATCGTCCTTTTAAATTCAAAACATTTGCAACATCCACCCCAAATCAAAAATCTAACTTTAAATAGACCACAACAAAATCATCTTGCAAATGTTGGAGCCCAACATTAAAATCCATAATTCTAAGTCCAAAATCCTAAACCATAAATCAAATTCTATCATCCTAATTGTAAACTATATTGCAAACTTCAAATATAAAATCAAAACCGAGACTCAAATTCTAAAACCCCCAAATCAAAATCAAAATAAAATCCTAAATCAATCTAATTTATAATTCTAATCCCAATTCCAAAACTTAATCTTAATCCCAAGTCAAAACCAAATTTTAAATTTGAAAAATTGATTCAAACCAATGATCATCCCTAACCCTAACTCACTTAAAAATAGATTTGCCGATATTAAATAGGAAATCAAACCAAGATAAAATCACCTTATTGAACTATAATTAAGCTTACTTAAGGACTTGTGAATCTTAAGTTTAGCTGCCCAAACATCCAAGCCAAATCTTACTAAGAGTGTAGAATCAACCGCCCACATGCTGTAGGATTTGATAAACACAAATCCATAGAACGCCAAGAACACCTGCATGCAAAATACCTAAAGCTGAAAATGAAACCTGTGAAAGAGAAGCTAGGGTTTGGAAAATCTCAGCGGAGTGAGAGAAAATTGTTATTTCCCAAAAGAATGAAATTA
>MU226363.1:2305459-2319179 GCA_018584345.1 Thuja plicata | reverse complement strand
TAGATTTGTATATATGTTTTGAATTATATATATAATTATATTTTAATTTTTAGGTAGTAGTATTAATGAATGGGTATAATAGCTTTAATCTATTTTTAACTTAAATAGGATAGTTTTAAATTAGGTGTTTTATATATTTATTTAAAGTTTTTTTTTTATATATATGTTTTTATGTATAGAAATGAATTTTAGATTTATAGAAGTTTTTAATTATTTAGATTAGATTTTAGTTCTCATATTTATGCATTCTTTTATATTTCATTTTAACTTATAGTTTTAAGATTAGTTCTGAGCAAATTACTTATTGGAATTGATTTAATCATATGTTTGAAATTTTTTAATTTTTGGAGGTTAATTTCAAATGGGGTTAATATGAGCTAATACGTACTTTTAAATTTCTAACGTTATTTGTTTGGTTAAAATTATTTGATTAGCTTTATAGAATCATTTAATGTTTTATCAACAAGAGGGTCAAACCAACCCCTTACTGTCACTTTGGTTAGGGTTTAGATTGATAACCTTTGACCAAAATCTGGCATGGTTGACTTTTGGTCAACCATGGTAAAACCTTGTCTGATCACCTTCGTATTTGAACCAAGTGCTCCCAATAGCTTTTGGACCCTAAGATTCCAGTTTCATGTCTTACAGAGACAGTTGACTTTTTGGTCAACATGGGTTGACTTTCTGGTCATCTGCCTCATTTTGTGTGCCTATTTCCTCTATAGGACTTAGTAGGCCCTAGATATGTCCCTTTTCTTATTTTGAAGTATGGTTGACTTTTGGTCAACTCTAGTTGACTTTTAGTCAACTGTCCTCATTTTGAGTGTTCGAGTCTCCCTTAGGATCTAGCAAACCCTAGTACTTACGATTCACTTATTTCAGAGTATAGTTGGCTTTTGGTCAACTTTGGTTGACTTGTCAACTTTGGTTGACTTTTGGTCAAATGTCTCAGTTTGTGTGCATATCAAGTTTAGAGCTTTAGGCATCCTTTAGGATAGCATTGAAAGCTATTCCTCTCCTTGTAACCTTTCTGGTATCATTTATCCCTTTTGCACCATTTTGCGTGTACATGTTACCCTTGTGATTGTTTTGGTATCTTGTTTTAGTGCGTTATAAAAAAATTTGTTCGTGTGTTTTTGCCTAAATTTTGGGCATGACAGTGTGATTCTTTACTTTCAAGTTCTATGCATGCAAAAAGAGAAGTTAATCTAATTGTGGATTAAAAGGATTAAGTTTTATTGGTTCCTGATTCACCCCCCCTCTTAGTCACTAGGAACATCATATATTTCCAACAATTGGTATCCGAGCAGTGGTTCTCTTATCAAAAGTTTAATAGCTTGAGAAAAGATCAGAGGCTATGGAAACATACATACTGGAGAAAGCCATCGAGAATGAAACTATAGATCTTAAAGTAGCCATGGATCAGATCATGAAACTTAAAGAGAATCTCTCTCTTTCTCTGAAAAGAAGAAAATAATTAGTAGTGCAGATGAATGACAAGAACTATATAGAAGAAAGAATTGAATACTTTTGCAAGGACAAAAGTTCTGAAGAAGATGATGCATCCATTGAAGACTTACTTACAAAGAATCTCACTTTACATGAAGAAGTCAAAAAGTTGAAAAGAGAACATGAAATTCATTCAATCAGGATATGTGAAGTCATGGAACTAAAGAACAAAGCATAAGATGACAGAAATATAACACATGAAGATAAAATACTTTTGAGTACAAGATTAGAGGAAAAAGAAAAAGAAATCCAACACTTGTCACTTCAACAAGATGATTTGGTAAGTCAACTCAATAATGCAACACAAGAAGTTGTCAATCTAAGGACAAAAAATGAAAGACTGCAGAATGATCTCAGTGCTGAAAAGAAAAAAAATGAAAGTATAATGAATTCACAAACTAGTATGGATCAGGCAACAAAATTCAGACATCATGGACAGATTGGACTAGGTTATACTGAACAAGGTGAATCCTCACAACAAGGAACTCAAAAGAACGACAAGCCTACATGCAATCATTGTGGTAAGTTAGGGCATACATCCAATAAATGTTGGACCAATGGAAATTCAAAATTTAATGGTAAATGCTACAGTTGCAACAAACATGGACATAGAGAAAGGAAAGTGAATACAAAGAGAAACCTAATTTTGACGGAAAATGCTACAAGTGTAATAAACAAGGTCATAGATCTTCCGAGTGCAGAACTAAGAAGTGGAATCCCGTTGAACAATTAGCCAAGGAAATTTTTTGTTGGGATTATAACACATGGTATAGATGTTGTCATTGTGGTGAATATGGGCACATTGGTGCAAATTATATGAAGACTCACTTTAGAAAAAGGGATCCTACTAAGAGATGTTATGTGTGCAAGCAACTCGGTTATCTAAGCAAGAACTGTATGAACAGAGAAAAAATAGATACTAGTTTTAAGAATGGAAAAGATAAAGTCTCTGAAATCATATCTTAGATGAGTCAAAAATGGGTAAGGAAGTCTCCTGAAAACTTAGATCAAAGAAATTAAGGATCTAATGGCACCCAAAATAGTGAGCTGGGTGGATCTACCATTATAGAATAGGAATCTAAGGAGATAACTGGAACTGTACAATACAAGCCATCATACATCAGTTCCAAATAAGCTAGCAAGTCCAATTATGCATATTGATGCATGAGGACATATTATAGTTCTACCCGAGCTAGAATGTTAGTAACACCTGAGTTACTCTAGCTTAACCAAGCTAAGTCGAGCAGTATTGATAATTGGGAATTTAGTTTCACCCGAGCTTTCGAGTGAATCTTGGAAAAACACCTGAGTCATGCCACCTACTATGTACAGAGCATTTAATGAAAAACTCTAACGGTTGAAAATATCTTATAAATGAAGGATTGTAAAGATTATTGCTTACAAAATTTTCAGCTTACAGATCAATTCAGAGCCCTTAGCAATTTAGTGCAAATTTGTGATTAAAAGCAAAGTTTGATCATTTCGTCCAAACATTATGGCAGCCACCTCCAGCAGAAAGGTTAAGAAAGGTTTTGAGATGTTGGTGAAAAATGTAATTTTTGATCCTCTAGTGTTTAAGCTTCATCTAGCAATTACAGAGGAGATAGACCCGATGGGAGATCATTCCCTAATTCCTCTGAAAGTTTTATTGGTTAATGACATGTGAAGCTTCTATCACCGCAACAAACAGGAGCTTGGAACCATTGAGATGAATAAAGCATATGATGCATTATGTACAGATGGGAGTTTGAAACCTAAGCATAAGCACATCGAAACCAAGGGTTTGACACACATCATGCATATGCCTAGTAATTTTGAGACAAAGTGGATGAGATATGTTATTATCCGTGTACACGACATGCACCTATGGTTGGAACATCCTATGAAGATCATAAAGAAGATAATACACCGTGTCACTGGTTTTCCTATGCTAGAAAAGCTAAAAGCTACCAAAACCCTAACTCGGGATGACCTAGCTGAGTTAACTCTTGCCGAGTGGGATGGCAGAGGCATGAGACTTAATGGAGTAATTGATATGGAATTGAAGTCTGGCATTCATGTTATAGCCCACAAGATATATAGTTTGAGCATACCTAGCAGTGTTCCGTGTGAAGCTGTTGACCTAGCATACAAAGTGGTGAAGAAGAATCTGGTATTTGACATAGAAAAATTGTAGCTCATCTAGTTGAGAAAGAATATGGAAAGCATCTGAGTATCCAAGACCAATTCATCTAAGTTTGGTTCTCTTCTAATCTACCTACTCTTTTATTTTGAGAAGTTCTTTCCCTCAAAGGGTGCAGTAGCATGGAAGAAGGATAACCAATAATCCATCAGATTAATGAATTCATAGTTGAGTTAGGAGATAACTTTGATAACATTATGGATGGATACTTTGAAAATTTCAAACAGAAGATGCAGAGTAGGTACAAAATTCCTAAACAACTAGTTGAAGATTACAAAGATGAAATTTGTTTCTTGGTTGATTGTGATAAGGTTTATATACAAGTAGTAAAACCTAGGGTTGCATGGGTAAAGCCCCTGTCATATGAAGTCAACATAGATGACACAAGAGACATCATAGAGGCTCTTGTAAATGAGCTTGCCAATCCAAAGGCACCCTACTTTGGAACATATGAATAAGCTAAGAGCAGGATATATTTGGAGATTGAGATTCCCAAGATTTTGAAAAGAAGAAAGAAGAGGCTTGATACATTTAAGAAGAAGTATGGCAAGACCTCCAACTCTCCTGCCATCTCTGAGAGTAAAGAGGATATAGTTAAAATAGAGGATGTTGAATTTGAAGAAGAAAAGGAAGAGACTGGTATTGTACCTCCTCAGAAGAAGAGGAAGGTAGCACCGAAGGAGCAAAAGGAAAAATGCACTACCCATGTTATCACCATCAGGAGATCAAAGAGAAAAAATTGTATTGGGTAAAGATGAGGATGATGAAGAAGAAGCTGATACTATGGTTTTCTTGAAACCACCACCCTGACTTGATCATAAAATTGAAGAACTAAAAGAAGGAAGAGGTATGAGTTCTTTAAAGTCACTGAATTATGCTTCTAGGACTAAGGAAGAAAAGAAGAAGATTGAAGAAGCAGTAGTGGAGAAGATGGAAAAATGGAAATATGACCCCTCTGAGCTAAAGATTCATATGAATGAAGACCTATTCAAGGTAGTCTCTATTCCCTGGAATAATGCAGTCCAAATTTAAAGTGACATAAGGGAACATAAATTGAAGCAATTCATGCCTATAATGAAGGGAAAAGAAGTAAAAGAGGCCTTAAGTAAATATTAAAATAATCACACCCCCAGATTCATGGCATTTCAAATATTGAACAAAAACATAGAAGATATAGTTCAGTGTGCCACATTAGTGTGGAAATCAATATTTGAGATAAAAGAAGACAATTTTAATGTAGAAATACCAAGTACAGACCCTCATGAATAGGAAAATGATGATACATTACCCGAGGTACAGACTATTGAAGAGTTCAATGCTGAGCAGATTGCAGTAGAGGTAATGGGATCATTACCCAAATCTCCTATCCATAATATAGTACCTCCAAGCAAGGAGAAGGTTTCATAATCTACATTTGAACAAATAGAAACTGAGCAATAGGCTCCACTTACTACTGATCCAAGCATACCTGAGTCACAGAAAGACAAGGTAGATATTTCTACTGCCAGTATTGACTCATTGGTTAACATTGATTTAGAAATCGGTATTGTAAAGGTCAATGACCTAATTGGATTGAATACTAAAGAAAAGGATGAGGAAGGTAAAGGTAAGGAAATTGTTCCTTCATCAAGTCCTAAGACAAAAGGAAAGGAAAACGTAGTAAATAATGATGAGATAGATCTTGATGAAGAAATTGTGATTCTAAATTGGGATCGATCTAGCTTATCTATAGAGAAAATGGATATTGTGGGAGAACTTTGGAAGAAAAGAGCTAGACAACATAAGCTCTAAAAAAAAAGGCAAAGGAATAAAGTACTTGAAGATGTCAAAGGGACATTTGTAGATGCATTGCAGATTGAAGTCAATGAGAGTGACTCAATAATAGACCAACTTGTTGACATTGTCTAGAAGTTCAACATAGATATGAATGGTCAAGAGAAGTTACTCAAGAAATTAGAAAAGAAATTTGAGAACAAGGTTCTAGAAAACATTGCAAAGAAGATTGCAATTGACTAGGTGTAGCATACCAATATCATCAACACTCTAGAAACCACAGTGACCAATGTGGTAGCACTATTTGTAAATTTAAGTGACACCTCTAACTTTACTATGGAGATCAAGAATAAGATAGTGAAGATTAATGTTGACATGAAGGAAAGTGCAAGGCAGTTAGCACTTGACCTGAGAACTAGTTCAGCTCACTTCATGAAGATCAAGTATATTACTGATCTACATGCTAAATTGTTGAGAGAAGAAGCTAGAACTAGAGAGTCACTTACAACTATACAAAGCCAACTCCTACCACACACGGATGGAATGCAAAAATGCATCACACATGCAAAGACACTCATTCATGAAAAAAATTTCTAAGTTGCAGAGCTAATGATAGATTTGTTTGCAGAGCATCATAAAGGTGCTACAAGAAAATTGGGACAACACTTTGTCTCAGATTTTGAAGGTAGATAGTGATTTCCTATCCTACTTTGGAATAACCTTGTAAATATCACTTTTGGCATTTTTGTCAAAAACAAGGGGGAAATATCATTATATTGTAATAAAGGGGAAATATCATTAAGGAAACACATGTACAGTGGAACAATGAAGAAAATATACTTTACAAAAACAATTTTTGAAAAACACAAAAATAGAGTCAGTTGGACCTGAGCAGCAGAAGTAGTGTCGAAACCTGAGAAGACAGTAAGGGGGGGTTTTTACATATCAAATACAAAACTCAATGATAAGTTTGTTTGTCACTAATGCCAAAGGGGGAGATTGTAGACCTTATGGAAAGACATATTGTCAATTAGTGTCAAAACACTTATTCATCTAGTGTCAACCAAGCCAACAAGCATTATGCAAGTCCGGATTGATCAGTGTTGCCCATGTGATCAACATTTCCTGAGTGAATAGCATCACCCAAGTGATCAGTATGACCTGAGTGATTTGTAGTATCGCCCGAGTGATAGTTTATCACCCGAGTAGTCTTCTGGACCCGAGTGACAGTTTGAAGCAGACCTTGCATATATTGTTAAATATCATTTTTGTATTGCAAGCCGACTTGTAGAGTTATTTGTTTGGATAAGATATATATGTAAGATAGTTTGTTTTATCCATAATGAAATGTATGTGTATGTATAAGTGTAAGACATGCGAATGGAAGTTTGATTAAAGAGCAGAAGTATTCAAGACAACAAAGTCTCATCTATCACATTCAGGTGATCAGTTATATTTAGAAGGATCTCATTCAACAATCATAGTTGCACAGAGAAGATCATCAACTAGTTCATTTCACTAGTGGATCAGAAAAATCATTTAACAAGGTGGACCTTATAGTCCTTTCTCTAAATCTCTTAACATAGTTGCATTACTTATTGTATTGTAAAAAATCCTTTAACAATGTGGACCTAATAGTTTTTTAGATGATCCTAACAGGGCAGACCATCAGAAGTGGTTATTGTAAGCTCTAACAGGCTAAATTTATACTGCAGTACTAAATCTTTTGGGTATCATCCCCACCCAAGTTTTACTTTCTTTGGAAGGTTTCTGGGTAAATAAATATTGTGTTATGTGTTGTGTATGATTCTTTACTTTCAAGTTCTAGCCATGCAAACAAAGAAGTTAATCTAATTATAGATTAAAAGGATTAAGTTTTATTGGTTCCTAATTCAAACGCCCATCTCAGTCACTGGGCACATCATATATTTTGAACACCAATATGATTAATGTTGTGGTTGATCCAAGACCCATATTCAAGCTGCACCCATTGAAGGCTAACGAGAATGATCCTATGGGTGCCCTATCATCGATACCCTATGGTCTACTGCTAACAGAAGATGTTCGTTTGTTCATACACTGTAAGCTAGAATATCTTGGAGCTAATGAAATCTATGATGGATGCATTACCCTGAGTGATGGTGTAAATTTGAACGACGATCGTATGCATTTGATGCATAAAGGATTTACATATGAAGTTGATATTCCTAATGATTTCCATCTAGATTGGGTTAGATTTGTGCTGAAAAGAGTCCATGATCAATTTATTTGGTTGGACAGACCTCACAAGATCACAAAGGAATTAATCAATCCTATTACTAGATTTCGTATGACCGGTGAGACACCAATTCTGTAGACTATTGCTGCTAACTTGGTTACATTCTTGACCAATCTAAACAAGATCACTAAGAAATGACTATCAGAGAAATTGAAGACAAAGAAGTGACATTTCTTTCAATGATGGTTAGATACATAGTATACTAGTCCATATGGTTGAATAGTGTACCTAGTGGAGCAATTCATGTTGTATACAGAATGGTGAACAAGGATACAAAGTATGACTTATGTGAGATGTTGAGGATCCAATTCTTTCTACATGGAGAAGATCAAGAAAGAAAAGAAGCAATCATTTAAATATGGTTCAATCCTAGATATTAGGAGACAAGTTCAATACTTTCATGTGGGAATACTTTAAAGATTTTCAAGGAAAAGTGCACTTAAGAGAGAGAATCCTAAATAGTATAGTTGAAAAGTACAAGAATGATATTTTATTTCTAGTAGATACAGATAAATGTATGTTGAAGGTAGTTCAACCTAGAAATTCTTGGGTACCAGCTATGGGTTATGAAGTAGATGGTAACTTAGTTACGTTACATCTTTATGTACTTTTGTCAAAACCTATTGATACTTCTACACCTAGATTTGGAAAATATGAGGAGTCATCATTAAAAATTCACAATGAACTGAAGGCACCAGTAATCCAAATAAAAGTAAGGAAACAAGTTGAAAATATAGCCAAAATGAGTGGCATAACACAAGACATCATGACTAAACTTAGGAAGAAAATGGAAAGTGAGAAGGAAAGCACATCTGCTACTGTTGAAGGCAAGAAAGCTGAGGTTAGAGTTGAATAAGTCACACCTCTAAGAGTCACTAGGATTTTAACACTAAAACTAACTCAATCTACTACTACTCCTATTATGACTAAGCCACTAAAAGAGTCACATGTGACTGTTTAGAAAACATATAAAAGAAAGAAAATGAAGACATCTGGAAATAAAGAGTCTAAGAAAAAGAAGGAAAGTAAGGATAAGGATGAAGAAAGAGAAGTTGATACTGAGTCTGAGAAGGAACAAAAGGAACTAAGAGCTACTGGGAAGAAGTCCTCTATATAAGGAAAACCTACTATGACATGTATAAAGGTTGATGATTCTATTACATTTGACAACATAATTTAGGATGTTAAGGAGAATGGAAGAATGAAAAATGTGGTGAAGTTATTTGATACATGTGTCACTGAAGAAAAGAAGAAGATAGAAGATGCAGTCGTAGAGAGTCTACATACTTTTTGTAAATCACCTAGTGAGTTATACAAGGCAATACCTAAGGAACTATATAAGGCAATTGAAAAAAAGACGGAGAGAAGATTTGAAGGTTGATAGAGTAATGATGGAGAAAGAACTTGAATTATTGCAACTTTAATTAACAACTAAGGATGTGAAGATAATAGTTGAAGCAATGACAAGAGAATTCAAGACAAGGAATAGAGTCTAAAGGATTATTATTGGAAAAATACAATTGGTGAGAGATGAGACAAGGAATCATGGAAAAAGTTAGTGAAATATGTGATAGAAACCAAGTACAAATTGATAGAAGAGAAATAAAAAGATCAAGAGTTTAAAGATGAAGAGCTCAGAGAGGTCATTGATATTATTATTTCTGATATCTCTGAGTAGATACAAATTATTGATTCATAACCAGAGGATGATACACCAGAAGAACATATTATAGAAGAAGTGACAAAACTGAAAGGTGAAGAACAAAATATTGATGAAGATGTATTCTCAGTAAAGAGGAAATTAGTCCTAATCAGTGAAGCTAGCACATAGAAGGAGAGAAAAAAGGACAAGTATGATATTTCTAAGGAATAAGATGAAGGAGATGCTAAAGATGAAGAAATCCAAGAAACTATTGACATTACTAAGATGAGTCCTAAGGATCTGATGAAGATGTCTGAGAAGCTTAGAGAAAAAGGAGACAAATTAAAGGGAAAGAAGAAGGTCATAGTAATAAAAGGGTCAAGTAATATTATTAGTAATCTAGTACCTAATGTGGCATATGAAAAAAAAGACAAATCTATTGATCAACTGGGTATTTTGGTCAAAGTTGTTTCTGATCAAGTACCTAACTTGGAGAATGCACCAATGTAGTTGGAAATGAAAGAGTATGAGAAGAAATGAAGTGACAAGTTGAAAGAGATTACATCAATAGATAAAAGTCACTTGCAGTTATAGTGAAAAAGGTAAAGGAAATCCTATAGGAGGTAGGATAGTTACTTGTAAAAGTGTCCAAGTTTACATCTTTTACAAAATATCTGGAGAAGAAGAGAGAGGAAGCTCAACAGGAGCTTAATGCTTTGGTTGAAAAGTTTGATCCCTTAATAAGTACAACTTTAGAATACAGTGCCAAGGTCAAAATGATCACACACAGAGTGAAACAGTTGCAAGAAGAGAAAGATAAAAGAAATATAACACTTATGGAGTTGCAAACCTACTTAGCTCCCACCATAGATCTTATGCAATAGAATGTGAGAGATGTAGAAACCACACTAAATCTACCTGAGGTGAGTAGTTTGAATGATATGGAGAGGTTAGAATCGGTAATGCATGGGAAGATTATATCTATAGAGTGCTTACCAGAGTCATGTGAAAATTCATTGGATTCAGCAAAGATGAACTTCAAGGATGTCTTTGACAGAATGTAATTCTGGTATGTACTTATGATCCTTTCTCATTGTTGACAAAAAAGTGAAGATATATGAGTAAGATTATATTAAGAGAGAGTATTTATAGATTAAGGGAGATTATGAGTTGAATGAGTTGAGGTATGTATGGGTACAATGCAGGTCAATACTTATAGAGTTATGCATGGTAGAGTTTTGAGTTTATACAGAGTTTTTGCTATCAATGCCAAAGGGGGATATTGTTGGCATTATGGTAGTTTTTGGAGGAGATCTTAAGATTAGTCATATGAAGATACATAATTGTTTGTCATTTATGGAAACATGATCAATTAATATGATTGGAGAGACTGGTAAGATCCGCACATGATCGATAAAGGGAGAAACAATTAACTGTGTTGACCGATGTACAAGAGGGGTATAGGAAGAACAATTTTAGTCAGTTAAATTGGTAGTGGTTGAATTACAAAGAAAATCAGATGATGCAATCATAAAGGATACATTCATATGGTATGATGAATCTATCCACAACAACTAATTCAAATTTTTAAGTGAATTATGTTTTTGATGTGGAAGATAGTGTGCCTATTGGCTCACCAATCAGAATTTCATGATAAATCAATTAAGGTAGTGGATCTGAGGTCGGTTATTGATTATAAAAATGTATATTACATTTGGGGATGATGTATTAGGTATAATGATGTTGATTTTGAGGAGGTTGGTAAATATTTTGTGCTGACTTTGATGGAAGGTTTTTAGGTCTTAAGATACTTAAGAACATATCATATAAGGATATCTAAATCATGTGATTTAGGGTTGCGATCATATTTTCAAGTGCAGCGGTCAGAGATTAAAGAAGTAGAGATAAATACAATGTCAAAAAGAAAAGGAGCAGAGAGGATCTGATAGGAAAGTAGTTCCATTCTAGAGATCATTATTGATGTTGTTTCTTAACAGTTGCAGCAGGTTAAATCTCTTAATAGGGTAGATCCTAACATGTCTTTATTGTAAATACTTTAAAAGGGTAACTTCTTAATTGAAGGTTGAAATCCTCTAACGAGGTAGACTCTAACAAGTATTTTGGTACTTCTAACAAGGTACTAGTCACTTTAAAGAGGGTGAACCCTAGAAAGGTTATTCTAGCTCCTAACAGGGCAAACATTTTTACTGTAGTAAGGTGATTTGTGGGTGTCATCCCCCCTGTGATTTTTTCCCTCTAACAAGGGTTTCTACATGAAAAATTTATTTGTCATATGTGATTATTTTGTGGATGCTTGACGTTTTTTACTTCTATTTGATAATATTAGTTGCATGTTTAATTATTTTGAATTTGTTCATTAGCTTTGTTAGATAGGTGGTGAAATTTCTTAAGTACTTGTTTACACTGATTCACCCTGTTTGTGCATCTTCATTCACATTTATGGTGTTCCTCTATAAAGGCTAATGGGAGACTAAATATGATTTCCCATTATGTGTTGGCTGCACAGACTTCCCATCCTCCCATTGGGTATTGTAAGGATAATTATGCAATCTAGGCTGCCTACTAGAATTAGTATAAGAAGGCTTGTCACCACTAGCAACCCTATCATTCTTATTTCCAAAAAATTTCAGATCCTCCAGTATATTTATAACCTTATCCAATTTATCATCCTCCTTGGGCTTTACATTAGAGGATTTATCAATATCTTTCTTGATAGATCTAGAAAATTTAGGATCATCTCTTCTCTCCAATTTTCCAGACACCCTTCTATTACTTTCAATATTTACAACTAACTTAAATGCTTCCCTAATAGTTCTAGGCTCTTTATCCCTAAATAATTAAGCTATCTTTGCATCATAATAATTTAACTAAGTATCCAGACATACCTTCTTGTCCATCCTCATAAATTGGAATAATTTGTGCATAGCTTTTTGGAATCTTATGTTGAATTCAATGACTTCTTCATTCTAAATTTTTTTGATATTATTAAACCCATTCAACATAAAAGCTTCATTATTATTATCACCATATTTTTCCATGAAGAAGTTTTCAAATTCATCCCATGTATCTATACAATCATCACGCAAGCCTCTAAACCAATCCCTAGCATCCTCAACTAAAGACTGAACAAACAAATTCATTACTATATCTTCATGCTCAACCTCATAATTATTGAACATATCAGTAAAAAAATTTAAATGTTCCTCACAAGTAATAGTAGCATTATTTCCAACAAACTTAGTTTATTTGTCCCTTATCTCATTTGAAATAGGGTTAGGATAACCAGGAATACCAGTAAAGGATAATTGTTTGTACCTTTTGATGTTGATTGGTATTATTTGGAATTGGTTAGTAGAAACTTGGCCACTGGTACTAGCTCCCATATTTTGGCCAGTAACATGAATTTGTGAAATGAAAGGTGGTGGGATATTAGTTCCTTGAGAAATAAAAGTCATAGGTGTAGGAGAAGTACCAATATAGATAGGTGTAGAATATTGTTTCAAGAACATAATCTTCCTTTTCATTTCTAATGTGAATGCTTCCATCTCTACTTATGCAATTATTTTGCAAGAATATCTCTCTCTCTCTTTCTCAATGTCCAACTAAGACACACTTCCACCAACATGACCCCTATTAACATGATCATTTATGACTATGCAAACAACTTTATGCTTTCATTTATCCTTATCACCCTCATTATTTTGAGTTGTTGGTTTATTTTGAGGCAAAAAAGTGTTCTTAGGCTTTCCAATATTGTGAATGAGGTAAAGGAACATGATCCCAAGTGTTATTAGAAATTAAAGAGTCATATTCTTCTTGCATAGCATTTTTCCAATGAGGTTGATTTTTAGCTATTTTTGATTTGATAGAGATGATGGGATTCAAACTCGTACTAACGGGTTAGGAATTCAAGATAATAACCAACATTTGCTCTTCATCATCATTTCATCAGAGAACACATTCAAGACAGACAAGTGTCCCTCTCTTTCTGCAAAGGAGAAGATCAAGTTGCAGATATCTTGATAAAGCCTCTTTCTAGAGAGAAATTCCAGATTCATTGTACCAATTTGGGTTTAACACCCTTTGATTGTAAACCCCCAAGTAAAGATTAAAGGGGGGTGTTAGAATTTGTAATCTTTCCTTGGTGTACTTATAAACCAAGGTTAGATCTTTTCTTCTTTTCTTGTTCTAATATATTAGGATATAAGTCAAGGTATCCTAATATATTTCTTTTTTGTCCTCTAATAGAATAAGTGAGGACAAATACTTTTTGTAATTTAGTTTATTCCTCCTTATGAGGAATCTCACACTTGGC
>MU226363.1:2236676-2249115 GCA_018584345.1 Thuja plicata | reverse complement strand
ACATTATATTTAATTCCTAAAACATCAATTAGCTAAACAAACCCTATGATTGAATTAATTTAATTATAAAGTCCTAGCACTTTAATTAAATTAAATTCACCCCTTTTAGCTAAAACACATAAAAATGAATTAAATAAAATTTAATTATTAAATAAAATTTAATTATTAAATAAAATTTAATTATTAAATAAAATTTAATTATTAAATAAATATCCTCATTTCAATAATTGAATTTAATTATTCAAATAATTGAGAAAAATAGATTTATGAGGTCATATTCTATTGATTTAATTAAATATTCTCTTAAGTTCAGAAATAGAAGTTTTGAATTAATTGTGCTTTAAAGAGAAAGAAAACAGTTAAATCATAAATAAAATAGTTAAATCAAAAGAGAAAATAATTAAATCAAAGAAAGAAAACAGTTAAAGCAGAGGGAAAACAATTTATTGTATTCTTTTAAAGAAAGCTTTCTAATCTGAGCTGGCTTTTCTATCTGTTTTATTTCAAAAAGGAAAGTTCTATTCTGAACAACCTCTGAGTCTATAAAATAACTCCCATTTCTCATGCAAACCCCTTCTTGAATTTCTAGTCATATGTATTGTTAGAATACCGAATTGTTGTTACATTCTTAGTTCATAATCTCATTTTGCAATAGATTAATTTCAATTTCTAGAATAATCTCATTGAAATCATGGCATAGTTTTAATCTCATTTCTAGTTTAAATGGATCATTTAGATTAATCTTGCATGTTTCATTTCTAGATTAATCATTGCATTGCATTCATGGAAGCATAAATCCTTTGTTCTAGATTGGTCTATGGTTGTGAGACTCTCGTTCTGAGAGCTATTTCAAAACCCCGTCTGGATAGAAGGCAACAGGTCGAATCATACAGATAGGCAAGATGAATAATCTCATATTCATTCTTGTGTGTATCTGATGAATAAGGACTATGTTGAAGTGTCTTGTTGATTAACAAGGCCAAATCTACCACATACAAAGTCAATTGTCAGCAAAGTCTACATGGCATCCATCGCGGCTTCGCATCATAAAAATATGACTTACACTTTACCTTGTGATCTTGCGCCAAGCCGTAACAATCATTTCACATGGTCGCAACCTTCAAAAGAAACTGTATCATAAACCTGCAAACTTGTGCTAGCGGTTATCTCTAACATCTTCGCAACATCACAACCAAGAAATGTATAGGCAAAGATAGCCTGCGACTTCACGCTAATTGTTGATCATCATGCCTGAGACATGTGGCAGCGTCTCGCACCACCGCAACCAATTGATAGAACCTTTTTAAAAACTTTGCGATGTTGCGACACAACTTTTCCGTCTTTAAATTTCCATCTCTTCAAAAACTTTGCGATGTTGCGACAAGGCTTTTCTATCTTTAAATTGCGACAAGGCTAACTATTGATCATCACGCCCGAGACACGTGTCACAATCTCGCACCATCACAACAAACTTCATAATCTTTACAAAACATTTACGATCTTGCGGTGCTTGTATAAAATATTAGTTAGTTTTAAAACTTCAAGACATGTGGCACCTTCTCGCTTGTTCACACTTCAAAGATTTAACCCCTAAAAAGCTTGTGAACCTGCGACAAACTAAAACTTAACCACTAAATGAGATTATCGCATGATCGCAACATTAAAAAGATAACCATTAGTTGTCATGCGATGTTGCGATAGACTCAACTTAACCGCCAAACTAACCTTAGCGCAAGGTCGCAACATAAAATATTGACTTGACTTCCAACCCGCGACCTTGCGCAAAGACTTAACTTAACCACTAGCGCAACATCACAATTGTTTGAAGTAGCAATACAAAACCTCTGTGACCTTGCGATGCAAAGGACTTAACCGTTTCGCAAGAACGCAACCATAAAACGTTAACTTTACTTAACCTCGCGACCTTGCGCCTGACTGTTTAAAAGACATCGCTAGTTCGCATAAATAAAAAACTTTGACCAAATATGACTTGTGAACTAGCGGCAAAGAAAAACAAGAACTTTTGACTACAGCTGACCACCACGACATAATGTTTAGATCAATAAGAAAAGACCACCTCGGACCTGATGTATTTTTACTTCCAACTCAACTGCTAACTTTATTTGCTCGACAATTGATTTTTTTTTTTAAACAAGGTAAAATATTTTATCACCAGACCCGAAGGGGAAAAAAAACAAATACTTAGCCAAATTTTATAGTTCCAATGCCACGTAGTGTATTTGGCAATATGCAAATGCTTATTTTCAGCACCCCTTTTTTTCCCATGGCTTACCCCATGTCCCCATGCGACTACTTAAGTGAGATTTCCTACTTTAGTGGAGCAACTATTGTTTAGGAATTTATAAACAAGGGGGGGCTAGAAATAAGGAGCAACTGGTTTTTGAGAAAAACGATACATGTCTTCACTATTCTTTGCCCATCTACTTTTTATTTGCCTAATATTTTTTCAGATTTTTTTACAAGAAATATGACTAAAAAATTGATTTAAAAATAATATTTAAGACAATGCTTAAAATTAAGCACCAAAGATTATCATCTATGGGACCACCAGCCCCACAAATTGTACCACAAAAAAAGCATATGCTGCTAGCAAAAATAAGCTAAAAAGCTGTATAGGGACCTCCCTTATTATTCTCAATTCTTAAATAGTAACTCTTAAATAGTAACTGCTCCACTACTTAAATAGTAACTGCTCCACTAAAATAGTAAGAAATTTTGAAATTATCGTTTTTCTCACAGTAATAGGCTAAATTATTTTCACTAAAGCTCGATGTAAGGAAAAAAAAAAAGGGCCATATACTTTTCTCTGTCCCATAGCTACATTATGAAAAAGAAATATAAATCTTAGTGAGAATCAATCGTTCAATTCATCAAATAAAAGGAAAATACAGAATAAATGAATCTTTTCATGGCAACACTGCTAGATGCAGCATCTTCACTCTCCACTCGCAGCTGAATCGGTTTTCTTGTACTTGTCCACAAATTCACTCCTCTGAATACCGATTGATGAGTGCAATGTTACTATACAATGCAAGGGCTATTAGCCTGCCCAGAAGCATTGGGTTAGAATCTGATTATCCAACAACTTGGCTGTCTGTAGAATGGTTGAATTTCGAAGTTTATGGAAAAACAATCTGTAAGCAAATGCAAAAATTGCGAAGCTCTCCAAAAACCTTATTTTGACACTAGTGGAAACTCTTGTGAATAAAAGCCCTGTTCTGTCTTCAAGGCTTCACCGAGAAATTGCAGTCATTGATGCTTGTTCTTAAGATTGAAATTTGTCCATCCTTGAGCATCAATTCCTCATCTAGTTTTTCTATTTTCCTTTGAAATGCCTCTCTTTCTGAATTCAATCTCATGACCTCCCAACCCATCCGCTCAGTTTGTTGCTGCATTGCATCCCTCCCTTTTGAAACATTGGTTAGTTCCTCTCTTAGGACTGCTTGCTCTTGTAAATTTCTTTGGAAGTCGGCCTCTAAAAATCTGGTTTTCTCCTCCTCTACTTCAAGCTGTTTGTAAGACACATTGTTTGATCATTTATGTTATTAATTTAAGAAGATAACCTTCTTTGGCCAATCCAAGGTAAATGACAACTAAAATTGAACCGACAAAAACCAAACCTGATATTTCAAGTCTCTTGTCTTGTGACTTGCAGTACTCAACAGATCCTGCAGCCTGCTGATTTCGGCCTCTAAAATTCCCCGGCTCTCTTTCAATTTTGCAACATCTTCCTGGAGCTGTTCGACTTCAAATTCTCTTGAACACAATTTTTCCCGTAGGATGCGAGAAATCATAGTTTCAGCCTTTAGTTCGTGTTGCAATTCATTGATACGTTCCTGGGCCTATAATTCGGTTTTACAGGGAAGAAAGAAAAGCAAATTCATACAGTTATTACGATACTGAATTCATATATACTGCATGTACTTAATTGTTCAATGTTAGCTGCATATGCGTGTAACTAAAGAGAGCAATAATTCGGTGTTAGCCTAATACTACATTCTACATACTACATACTACTTTATCTGTATGCGATCCTCAGTGTCTTAAAAAAGATGAAAAATAGACACAGAAAATTACCAACAATGCATTGAAAGAAGATAACTGGTAATGCCTAAAAAAACAAGGCTTGGGGAAGTCAGTAGTGATAGATTTTTCATGCATAAATTGAAGACAGTTGGAGTTACCTCTGAGGAACAAGTCTCCGACTGCCACATATTTGTCTTGTCCATGTCTTGACCAAGTGTATTGTTGCAACTAATAATGGTTTTCTCTCTTAAAATTCCCTTCACCATATAGACACTTTTTTTAAAAGTTTCGGCTTTCCTTTTCAATCTTTGCAAATTCACTTCCTGTTCAACCACAATATTTCTCTCCCGTTCAATGCTTAACACGCCCATTGCTTCTTCTGATGCATTAGTTCCAAGCCCATCACTGTAGTAAATATTGCATTTTATAACTCCCAATAGCTTAGCACAAATTGTACTATTTTCATCTAGTAGTAATAAAGCTTGTGACTGCAGCTCGTCAAGGCGAGCCCGGACCTCTTCATCTACCTTAATTAAACCGTATCCATTATTCTCCTCCTTGCTTTTCTGTATCCCTTTGATGCACACATTTTCGGGTCCCAGACCATCTGTTTCAGATCTGCAATTCCTCAAATCCTTGCAAAGAGCCTGCTCTTCACCAACCACTCTTAACAGTTCATCCTGTAGCTTTGTTATGTGATCATTCTTTTCTTGTGGTATATCATCAATTTCATCATTTAGCCCCTTGCATAGTCCAGTTATAGTTCTTTCCTGATCCTTGCACAATCTTTGCAATCTTATAATTGATTTCTGCAAAGCATAATTTTCCTTTTCTTTCAGATCATAACTTCTATGCATTAAGTGCTGATCATCCTCTGCTTCTCTTGTTTGTTTGTATGACTTTTCCAAAGATTTTCTTAGCATTAAAATTTCATTTTCTGCATCCTTCAATCTTATTTTGAACTCATCAGTTTGTACTTCAGATTTTCTCAACCGACTCTTTAAATCATTTTCCTTGTTACTCAAATATGAAATTTCCCTTTGCAATGCAACATTCTGCTCTGCAAGATCTCGAAGTCTGTCCCTCATTTTCTTTTCATTCAATTTGATTTTCTCTAGTGTACTTCCCCACTCCCTAGACTGTCTATCCAACTCATTTTCCAAACTCAACTTCGCTGCACATTTCTCTTTCTCTGCCATCTTCACACTACTTTTTATTTCTATGCTTAGCAACTTGAAAGCTTCATTTGCAGCAGCTCTATCTGAGAGCCTGCTCCTTATTTGTGAAGCAACCTCTAGAAATAAATTCCTCTTCTCCTCACATAAATTTTTAAGTTTCTGCTTAAGGTCCACATTCACTTCTGCCCTCTTAGGAGCTCCCTTTTGGGTTGGACCACTTTTATTAGGTTTCATCAACTCCATCTCCTTTGACAGTAACTGAGCTTGTTCCTCTGCTTCCCTCGCTCTTTTTTTCAAATTGTCATCGTCATCTTCAAACTTATGAAAGACTTCACACCATATTTTAAACCCACCTGTATCCTCTTTATTTGAACTCAAACTAGCAAATGATCTTTCGAATCGTCCTCTTTGAGAAGAAGTGTCAGAAGTTCCAGCTATACTGTTGCCAGCAGTCCAATGGTTCTCTGAGCTAAAGGACTGCCTTCCTATAGGATAATCCTCAAAACAGTTGAACGAGGAAGATTCTTCTTCACTGAAATGATGTGTGTTCAAAAACAAGGTTGCTGACACAGAAACCTCAGTGGCAGCTCCAACTCTGTCTTCATCCTCAGTAATAGTTTGCCAATCATAAGGCTTCTTCCTCTCAAGGCAATTTGTGTTGGTTAGGTCAGATTTGCAGTTTTCTGGTAATGTTCTTGCCAAGTTCTTAGCAGCTGCTCGGGCATTTTGACACCCGAAAGAAATCTTATCAGCAACAGATTCTCCAGTGGATGAGAATGTGCCTCTCAATATAGCCAACCCAGACTGCTTCGAAGAAGTATTCCCAATTAAATTTGAGAAGGGCTCGTACGAATCTGTTGAGCTTCTGACAGATGGAGACCTTACAAGACCTTTAGTAGTCTCAGCTTCCATAGGAACCTTTTCTGAGAGAATAATAAGAGATGAATGATCTGAACTTCTATTTGGTTCATCCCCTTTCCCAGAATTTTCTTGTGGCTCACCTAGAATGGATTTATCCTTGATATTCAAATCCTTGGCTAGAAAGGAACTGAAGAGCCTCTTGGGAGCCTTTGGGACTTGGAGGGTGTTGCTCTTTGGAGAAATTTGAATCTCGGCTTTATTGGGTTCATCAGGATGATCCTTTGGTGTGCTAACGGATCTCTTTGTCCAGGGTAATTTACTGTTTTTTTTAACAGGTTTCTTGCCTCCTTCAATATGACTATCAGATGCAAATCCACTGTAAAGACATCAGATATATTCCACGCTGATTAGCTCATCAGATATGACAAAAATTATTTTTTCTTAAAAAAAACTGACCAGATCATTTATTTAAAGTTCCCAATCTATTCACCAAAAGCAATCACACATGAAAGCAATTGTAGTGACTGAAAAAATCCTTCAGAGAGATGAATAGGCATTGCTTGCAACAATTTGAAAGGGCCATGAAAAGGCATTACGACAAAAATTTTCAGTAGCGTTACATCATCAAGACGTAAATAAAGTATAAATTGAATCCTGCTTTTCCTATGCAAAGAAAAATAAACAGCCATTCAAAGAAACTCTCAATAAAACAAAAGAAAATGAATAAAATATTGCATTTCAGGCCTGGTAAAGGCAAGAATATGATTAGAGTTTTCAAGCTTCCACGGCCCGTAGCAGTCTGAATAAATTATTGCCTCTGGATAAACTGTTGCAAATTGCAGATTTTTTCAGATGCATTACTTGTTCATAGTATAAGATTACAAGTTTAAATGCTATTTAAATCAGAGGAAACGACTGAACCCTACGCAATGCAATCTAGCAATCTGCCATTATAATTTGCAAGGAGACATTTGTATCATATGTAGTAAGTAATTACTTCTCTAAGCAAGGACGATCGACCAGAAAATACATTCAGTGTCTTTTTTAATTAAAGAGAGGACTACTACCATTGTTTTTTTTTTTTTTTTTAAAAGAATTAACTATAGAATTTAGGATTAAATTCAAAAGGAGAAATCATAAAACTCATGGTATCTCCAGCTCTGTTTAATGTGTAATTCTTGAACATTTTGATATGAGAGGAGGAAACATTTGCACCATACAGAGCTCCAACTGACAAACACTGAATGCCAAATAATATTGACATCTTCAAAATTAAAAGCTCGAACTAAAGGACAACCCCTACATAGCAGAAAATTCATCGTGAATTTAAATAGCATGCTAATGGAAAGCTCTTCCATCATTGGACAAATTTATCATACGGTCTTGAATAGATTTTAGTAAGGCATCCAGCTAAAAAATCTTCCTGGTTGAAGGTAACAAATATACCATAACAGAAGACTTGTCAAAGAGAAGTTAAAACACAATCAAAATGAAATGTTCATCAAATTATAATCAAATATCTTTATAGTAAGTGTTTGTTTCAGATGGTATTTGGTTGCATAAGAAACTATAATGATTCCATTTAAGTATGAATCCTCAAGTCATTGGTTTTCCCGTGAAAGGTTTGCGAACAAATGGTTCCTGTCATTAAGGGAAACATATGTTAAATATCTGTTGATTACGACTTCGTGGAATTGGTTTTTTATTTTCTTGAACTGGAATATGAAAAGAAGGAAAGAAATTATAACAATGTCTACAATCGATAAAAGTCGTTAAATTAAGGCAGGTCTATTTTAAGATGGATCTAATATGATGACAGAAATCTAAAATATTCTCTATGATGGATCACAGGATATGTTCTGAAATGTTGATGAAAAAGAACACACAATCACTTCCAGAAATTACAGCTTAACAATATTCTAGATGTCAATTGAATTGCAACATAGGTGTAACAACACAGGGATCTTTCAGAGACATCTTGACATTTATAAAATCCATGTTAAGATGAATCTGTGCTAGTGTATAACTCTTGGGCATTTGACAAGAGAGGAGTTTTTTTTGCAAACCCAAGGACAAAGGCTGTGATGGAGAAACTCTAGTGTTTATCTATCAAGCCAAAGTTAATGCGGAGCTGATCTATATATCTTGACAAATGTGTTAAAGCCCTTCAATGGATTTTCTTAAAGCATCCAGTAAAGAATACTTTCCTTAATCAAGTAACAAATTACCTCATAACAGAAGATTTATCATAGAAATTACAATAAAAATGCTCTGTTAAATAAATCATAATTAGATATCAGCATAAATGTTTAGAGGAATGGAAAATAAAAAATGTTATTACATGTCATGTGAAGATCCAGAGATATTTGATATTGATGGAATCTAAGCTGCCTAGAGCAAGTTTACAGAAAATCTTGTGTTATCTGCTCTATTCCCAACTATTCATCACATGGACAGAATGTAAATAAAAGGTATTAGATTCTACTCATTATGTTTTGGTACTCACCAAGATGCAGATTGAATGCCATGCAGAAAATTGTAGCCATCTCCTGTGAAAGAACTTCTAACATCACAGGGGGACTTTAAATCTCTCTGAGATGAAGAGGCAGTGGAACAAACGGATGACCTGGACGTCGAAAGTCGACTGCCGTTCTGAAGAGTGATGCGTTCCCTAACGTGTTTTGCATTCACCTTTGGCTTGCTTTCTCTGATGAAGGGGAGATTCTCCTCTCCACTTGGGAAAGATCTTACAGGAGACAAATGCTCACGCCTTAATTTTGCTCCCAATGAATTTTCCTTCAACCCTTTTAGGTTATTCTTTCCATGACAATCCACCACGCTGGAATCATCCTTGCCACACCCTGAAGCTTGTTGTTTAGGTTGCCCTTTATCTCTCTGGACAGACTCAGAGCTTGATTTTGGCACTTGAGAATTGCTTGAGGCAGGCTTTAGTGGCAAAATCCTCCGCATTAGTACTAATAAAGTTGTGTTGACAAACCCCCTGGCATTAATGAATCTGTGCAGAGGAAATTCCCGGATTTTCTCTTATTAAACACACTATATAAACAAATTTTACAAAATCAAATATTTTCTCTCCTAATTCAACGATATCTGGATTATCTCTCATTAAACACGCTAAACAAAAAGATATTATAGAATCAAAATATCGCGCACTAATTTCAGAGTTTCTTCGCCCTGAAACCTCATACTTAATTTGATTTAAAAAATATAGACACTCAATCAGGTAATCAGGGGATTTGCAAGTCTTTAGAGTAAGAAAACAATAAGTTAACTTGATTTAAGAAAAATTTCGGTAACGGAGCAGAATTAGAGAAATCCAGACAAAAAACAAAGTTAAGAATAGTTGGAATTCAAAAAGACACTACATTGAATAGCAAATAATTTGCAATTTCCGAAATATTGAGGTGACTTACAAAAAGTCGCTTTCAATCCCTGTAAATGCAAAAAAATTGGGACGAGCCGCAGCAAAATTTGAAACAAATCGAAGACTTCGTACTCAAGGAACTGAATCTGCAAAATATTTACAAATTTTTGAAATCGAAGTGGCCAAACGTCGCAAAAAAATTCAAAATAAAATTTTCACCAGAGGAAAAAAAGCATCACTTCGAAAAGAAATCAACGAAAAGAGTTTTGAATTGCAGATTTTTTTAAAGCACTAAACTTATAGAATTTCTTCAGTTTATAGAATTTCTTCAGCTCAAGGCCAAGCCAGGCCTTACATATCAGCTTCTCGAATTCATTTAACCATAAATTTTCGGAATTTTTTTTTTTTTTAATTTAAAATATATGGTAAGCGATTGAATTGTACCGATTTATCGTCCCGAAGCATCCGTAACATTTGATTTTCCGCCGGCAATTAAACCCCACGAATTCAAGTAAAAAGAAGTAGATTTCAAATTATCATCTGCGCTTTTGCACTAAAGCATTTACTGTTCTTTGCGTAAAATTGATTTGTGAATTTTCTTGGGTTTTAGGGGATTTTCAGGTTTGGTCGGTATTCTCGTTTCGTTTCTTCGTCTTCCTTTGCAGTGGGTGGCTGTAGATGACGTCATCCCTAAAAGAAATACTTGTTTTATTAAAATAAAAGTAATCATGCCTTTGCTTTTTCACTCTTAATTTGGTAAAAAGATTGTCATAGGTGAACTTTTTTGTTTGCTTTTTCACTCTTAATTGGATAAGGAGATCATCATGGGTGATTTTTTTCACTCTTAATTTGGTTAAAAGATTGTCATAGGTGAACTTTTTTGTTTGCTTTTTCACTCTTAATTGGGTAAGGAGATCATCATGGGTGATTTTGTTGATTAACATTGATGTGTAGAAGTCCAAGAGATTAAAAGTAGTATGGGACATTTGTTTTTTATATTAAAAGTAATAAAATATGTGTGATGCTCCAATCTACAATGGCCTAAAGGGCATACCAAAAGAATAAGAAACCAACAAAACAAAGGTTTTGTCCCTTACAATAGTCATAAGGCATTAAAACAGACCAAAACAACTAGTTACAACCAGGTCTAGAATAGAGCATTAACAACACTCTGGTAACACAACCAGTTACCCACTTCAAGAGTGGGAAAACAACTCACCCGAATTGTGTGGAGGGGATTGAGGGATTGCAGGATAACTTTTCCTTCGCCTACAGACAACTATCCAGGCGATACTTTCTCAAGAGTCCCCATCACTGGGAGGTGGTGAAACTCTCTTTGCAATATTATCAACACTAGGAACAAAGTGTTGACAGTGTTGTGCTTCATCAACCAAAGGCTGGAACAAATGACAGAGGAGGGTCCACGCAGCCAGAGGGGACCACACTAGCAGCAAGAGGTGAAGTTGGGGAGTCATCATTAGCTTGTGAAGAGTCATCAAAAGAAGAATCAAAGGCCATAACAGTCAAATGATCATCATTTGCATCCTTCCACATGTTAGAATTAAGGCAACACCCACGACAGAGAGGAGGCGAGGGGGAATAAGTTGTGTTCCAAAACTTCAAATCTTTATCCAACTTATAAACTTAATCTTAGATCTAAATGATAAACATGGATGCAAGATCACAACACATTAATCAACACATAACACCAAGATTTTTGACGTAAAAACTTGGTTAAGGGAAAAACCACGACGGGGATCAAACCCACAAGATGAATGTGCTTTGTTAAAAGCACTATACCCTGTTAGGGGTATTAGAAAGGGAGTAAACATGCATTCAGGCACACTACCTAGAGCACACTGCTCAAATACAACAAGGGCTTCAACCCAAAAGAAGGCTCACTGCCTTACACCAATCTCTGATTACAATTCACAATGGACAACAGTTCACAACTCACGAACCAACATATAACATCTCCGATATGCCAATACAGTTCCAATGAAGCACATCAAATCTCTAACTCAATTGCCGATTCCACTCATACCTCTTTGCATTCACTCTTTCATGCTGCACACACACTCTCACATTTATATATGATTACATCTTTTATGTACATTTTTGTCGGAAATACAATAATGGGAAAGCAAGATACTGAGAGGGGAGGTGAATCAGATCTTCAAATTTAAACACTTAAAACAAACTGATCCACATTCATACATTTATGAATCTAATATAATCTCAGATAGCATCCACACAATGAAATAAATAACACATAACACAATAACTTGGTAACCCAGAAACCCAAATAGGTAAAACTGGGGTGGGGATGACACCCACAAAATTCTCCACTACTGCAGTAATAAAGTGTGCATGTTAAAGCTACAAATGTTGATTACAAAATGCAATCTACCCTATTAAAGGTCTGCCCAGTTAAGAGCTAAAGATCATTACAATCTACCCTGTGAAAGGATTTCAACTTACAATAAAGTAAGCACTCTGTTAGGAGATTAAGAAAGGTCTGCTAGAACCGCTCTGTTAAGAGATTTTCACCTGATATAATGATTAGAATGTCTCAAGTATTGATCCTTCGTTATGCACTTTGATGCTGATGACGGATCTCCTCTTTCCAGTACCTTCTATGATCTCATAATCTAATATAACTTTACTCTGTTGTTCACTGTGTTGTCACTCTGCTTGATCTTTGCTTCTTAACAAAATAACCCTCTGTGCATTTCACTTCAAAATGCAGTCACCACACACTTCGCCTGCTCTATCCTTACACTTCCAAAATAGGGTTTAGAAGTAATCTAATATATCTTGTTCATGTCTCATAGCGAGATCTAGATCAACGATCAAGATCTAACACCCATACCTTGATGGTATTACAATTAATGTTTACAATAGATCATGCATAGGATAAAACAATTAAATGCATAACTAACTCCGTAGAAGAATATTAAATGCATAC